>CAMOHE010050025.1:0-46213 GCA_946598075.1 Artocarpus hirsutus | reverse complement strand
CCCCCCCCCCCCAAAAAAAAAAAAAAAAAAAAAAAAGAACCACATAATTATATATTTTCTCCAAGTTGGTCATCTTGGTAATTTTGGAAGTTCCATGTATCTCTTTCCTTCCAAGACCCTGACCCCAATGGCCCCGGTTCTATAGGGCTACAAGACTTTCTTAAAAAAATAAAAGAAAACTATAAAATATAAGTTACTAAGATTTTAGGTGGTCCATGCCACAATATAAAAAACATTTTGTATTTGTTTAGTACACAAATGAATCTTTATTTGATTGGGGGCATTATGACAAACACTTGCCCCACGTTCTTGCATGACAAGAGCCCTACTTCTATTACTTCTTCTAATAACTCCCCACAAGAGAACAAAACCAAACTGGGATTCTCCCTGCAGTTCCTCCACAAGGGTCTTTTGTCTTCAATTCCCACAAGAGAATCCCCCTTTCTTGCATCCTTTCCCATGTGAAGCAGGCCATAGTTTAGTTACAATATCCCTAAAAAGCAGCTATTTTATGTGAAGAAGATTTAATTTAAGGGCATGACCCATAAGAGCCCTATTAAAATTTGAATTCCTTAAACATTTCGTGGACGCTTACGAAAGCCCATTTGGTTAAATTAATCAGAAAATGAGGTGGCCAAAAATAATATATGTACGTATATGTATATCTTATAAACAAGCCAGTATACACTCATGATCTTGATAAGGCTGTTTGCTCATTTGGCCAGCATGGCACTTGCTTAAGCATCTGACGCTTCTCAACGTCACTGATTACATCTAGCACGGCAACCTCACCAGTTGGGTATATCACAGCCGTCCATTGCCATCTACATGGACGGCTGCAGATCAACATCCCAACCCTGTTTTTGGCTGTGTCCTTATAAGCATTTTGCTGCCTCCCTTGGAGAAAGTCAAAGTAGGGGTCCACATTAGAGAAAATGGTTTGTATATTCTCCTACTTATTAAATGGTTAAACTAAATTCTTATTACAGTATTGGATTTATTATTATTATTATTATTATTGTGGGAAGAGGTTTAGATGTTAGACTATTAACAAGTGGTGTTAATATAGATGGCCATATATGTTATAATATATGTGTAATACATAAATATATACTAAACTCATAATAACATGACATCCTCAATAGTTTTGGCACCGTTAATATTTTTCAAAATTTTGAGGTTCGTAAATTGGTAATTTGATTGAATTTGAATTATTGAAGTGCGTCACTAGTTTTCTTTCGGGCTTATTGTTTTTTTTTTTTTAATAGGACAGGGGATGATAGAATTTGAATTTGAAGTGACGATATAAGGATTAGGTTAAACCTGAATATTGAAAAACCTGGTTTAATGGTGTAATAGTAAATAAATTAAATTTCTCCACTCCTTTTTTATTTGGAATATGAATAAATTATGTGAGGCATTTGGCTAACGCCATGAGACGTGCATGATACTCTCAGCGCACATATATATGATATATATCTATATATGAGTGCATTTGCAATTTTGCAAAATACCCGGATTACAGTACTTCTTGGGGAGGCAGTATTTTGCAGGGTTGTTGTCGACATGAGGAGTTGCGCTTCTGTTTTTTTGCCTAAAACCACCAACCACAGTGCCTAATGTCACGGCTCAGTCATGGGAATGTTCATAGGGTCCGGACCATGACATATGCATTAAATAAAAACAATTCCCTAGGTAATCCAAACATTTTATAATTCTTCTTTGGGACGGATCACGATCAATAACCCAAAAAAAAAAAAAAAAACTTTAGAATAGAGAGTAAACCGAAAGTTGGAGAATAGGCAATGTACCAAATGGTGCACAATATCTCAAACTTCAACGAGGAACACAACTTGGTAACTCAAAATTAAACAAAGGAATTTTTATTTCTAGGATGTTTATGTAAAAGACAAGTTAAGTTTCTAATGTGATTGAAGGAATTAATTTCTACATATATATGAGTGTTTAAGACAGTAGTTTAAACTCTAAAGTTTAGATCATAAATAGTATAAAATTCTCATGTGTTATAATATAAAACGAAAATATATTACATTATAAAACTTTTCCATGCTATATTAAAGTACAATTCCTTTAGAGTTTGAATACTTCTCTCAAACACACTAACTATAAGTACAATAACCTTTTGGATATTAATAGTAGTACTATTGTGATTGCATTAATATATATGTAAAATATGATCAGTCAAGAAACTGTCATCTATACATGTGATAAAACTACGGAAAAAGAAAAAAATTAAGGCCTTATGGGATATTGTGCCGGCTTGGCCTTTCCACATGCCATATGACTTTGCTTCCAATGAGAATTAAGAAGTTGCTAAGCTTTAAGCCATTTTTGGGGGGATTATTTAGAGATCCTATGCCTGCTTTAAGTGCATTTTAAGTTCAAGAAAACCGTAGTATTGGCACACATATCTCTTGCGTAGTTCCTAATACTATTTGTCACATAGGAAATTACAACGAGAGGTTTTTTTTTCTAGTCATTAACTCAGGTGCACAACAACAAAAAATGCAGAAGTCTATAAGTTAGTAATATGTTAGACAACACATAACCTATATTTGGGGGTGTTAGGAAATGATTTATTCCTTCCCATATTGGATAGGCTTTTTTTCTCCCCAATAATTTTTAACAAATTAGAAATGCAGATATAGAATATACTTAGGTTTGGTAAGAAATATTCTCAAGCCAATTTGGAATCCCATCCACTGATACAAATATCTCAGGCAGTTCCCATGGGTTGTGCTTTGCTTAAAACAAAAAAACAAAAAAAAAAAAAACAAAAAACACAAAAAAAAAAAAAAAGCGAAAAACAAAAACGGAAGAAACGAAAGAAAAGGAAATAAAGCAAGAGCTTATTTGGTTTCGTAAACAAAGAAACGAAGGAAAATTAAAATAAAACAAAAGATTATTTGGTTTCGCAAACAATCACATAGCCTAAGAGATTTCTACCTTCATGCATATTTACAAATATATGCTCACGCACGAAAGAAATTGTACAATTTATCTCACAATAAATTTTTAGGATAACTAGTAATCTACAAGCAAGCATAGGGTTTTTTTTCCTCCTCTAATTATTTCTTGTTTCTAGCAGAATACAAGTATAAACATGCTTAGTGAGATGCAGTGAGAGGAAAAGAAAAAGTCTAAATAACAACAAACGCAACATGAAATATATGTAGAAGCTAGAGAAAATGAAAAACAGATATCCTCTAAGCACACAACTACCCCTGTTTGGTTCGTTTGCTCAAATTGTGTTAATTTGAACTTTTTTGTTTGAACAGAAAAATTCAAATCGTGTAGTTTAAACAGTAATCTGAATTAACGTTTGGATGTGCGGATAAAGTATTAATTTGAATAGGATATCCAATTTGAATTTGTGTTTGGACGAATATTGATAACTCTAATTTAAAGTATGAAAAAGTTACTTAATTAAAGAATAAATATGCAATATACAAAAAAAAATTATTTAATAAAAAATAATATGAAATAATAGAGTTAAATTATAAATACGAATTTATAGGAGTAAAATCATTGTTAAATATTGCTTTAAAATGTTAAAATATAAAAGGTTTTGAATTTTACGTTGGACAATTTAACCTAATTTAAAATGTCAGTTTAACTTGAATTAAACATTTTATTAAACACTCATTTCAGCTATGAAGGCCGCTCGAATTGAACTGAATCAAATTGAATTAGTGAAATAAACACAGCCATAGTGAATGTGTTATGTCATATCAACTTTGGAGGGAAATTATATCTTGGGACATCTTTGCTTTTGTCACTTTCCCACTAGAATGATTTTTGTCATCAGATTTTTTTTTCCCCGCGCAATTCAGGTCGTAAACACTTTTTTTCTTTTTTTTTTCTTTTTTTTTTTTCTTTTGCAATAGGGTCTTAAACCCCACTCTGATGGATCAACTAATTACGATAAGCTAAAACACTTTTTTTTTTAATTCCAACTCTTTTTTTTTAAAGGGTCCACACAGACATAAAAAATTAGAGAGTAGGTTTTGAGTAAGAACGAGATTATATTAGTATTTTTCCTGAAAAGATATCATACAAAGCTGACATTCGGTTGGTAGTTGTAGCATATATAATACCAGGTTATCGACGGTAATCCAGCAATTATTTTCACGGTAATGGTAGTCTAACGTGTTACCAATGAAAACTTGTCTGACTGTAGGTGGTTTATGTGTTAGCATTGGAGCCATACAAGTGCAATTGCGTTAACATCTCAAAGAAAAAGTAAGATTGGATAGATCAAAATACCCCCAAAATAACTAGAGCTCTCCCCCCTCCCTCCCTCCGTTCCCATTAGCACTGGCCCCTTTTTGTAAATCTCTTACTATGCACGAGTTGGCGTATAAGATGAAAAAATCAAAGTTGAAGCTCAAAAGGACTCCTTGAGGACAGGGTACCCACAAAGCTCCAGGATGTGAAGAGGAAGACTAAGCAACAATGCTTGTTGTTATAGGGTAAGGTGATCTGGTTGAGCAAGATTCCCTTTGTCATGATAATTGTGCTGGCTTCAAAAAGAGGATACCAAGATGTAGGATGACTCTTGATGTGTCAAATCTAGCCTCATTGAAAGCGGCGATGGCGACACCAAAGAAAATCAAAAGACCAAAAAGCATAGTGTCCTTGGTATTGGTCTTCAATGGTCGCCAGTGTCCTCTGTGAAGTAAGACGAGAATTCCTTTTGCATTGGAGAAAACTCCCACACTCGAGGAGATCGGCAACCACAAGTTTTTTTTTTTCCTTCGGACAATGGTGTTCCTTTTATTTATTTCTTTGAAAAACTTTTTTTCTTCTTTTTTTTAGGATTTAATGGATATTTTGTGTATATATATATATATTTTTTTTTTAATATCAATCAGAAAAAAGTCCTCGAATCACATGATATATATCCAAGTATTATGGTAAGAGTTGCAAAATTTTTTAGTGTCATGACAAGATACCTTTAAGTGTCATCGTAGGATGTTGTAAGTCATTACTCATAGACGGTCGATTGTCAAAATTATTATTATTATTATTATGTGATACCTTTAAGCTTCATGGTAGGATTGTAACATCCTAAAATTTTAATCACAAATTTATTATGTGTAAATTTGATCAATTAGTGTGCTCAATTAATTTTGAGATGTAAAAATTAATTGTTGCATAGATATCGATTTACATATTTAAAATGCATTTTTTGTCACAATTTTAATTTTTAAAACTATATTCACTATTTACCTGTTTGCCCTCACACCCTACATTTACTTTTATTACAAAAAACACCCCAACTTCACTCTCTATCCGCTCCCACCCATGCACCCCTCTCTCAAGGAAACAAATCAGAATTTTGTAGTTTCTATGCATAGAGGACATGCCCACCTTGAGTCTCACACATACCACTTAGAACCCCACACACACTCATCACTCTTCTCCTCTGTCCCACACAAACCCTCTCTTTCTCTCTTCATTTTGCTGCAGCAAACCAACACCCAGCAGATGCAAAAACCCAGCAGAAACATAGCCAAAAAACGCAGCCAAAACACCAAGAAAGACAGCCCCTTTTCTAATCCAAAATCCAGCCAAAAATGTCCCCTCCCTGGCTAGCCAACTTCAAGAGCTTAAGCTTGGTTTGTAATCTAAAAATTTGGAGTTTTTCAAAGGAGTTTTAAGGTAGGTTTTCTCTAAACAAACCTAGCTTTTGGTTTGTATTTTCTTCAAGTTTAATGCATGATTTTCGTGTTCAATGTTCATATAAATTTCTGGTTCATGTTTATGTGCATATTTGGGTGTTGATGAACAAAACCTTGAGTTTTGTGTTAAAACTAGAAATAAACTTTCATTTTGATTTGACATTAATGTTACAAACATGTTAAGTAAAAACAGTTTTTATAGTTATATGATAGATTTTTTTATGACTTAAAGCTTGAAAAATGAATTTAAGCATATTTTCGTTTTTATTTCAAACAAGTTCTAAAAATCTAGTTTTCATGGTGATTTTGATGTAAGGATTCATAGAAATATGTTTATTAAGATCATATGATGTTTATGAACATTTTGGAATAGTTTTGGGTTATTTAAAATCAGTTTGAGTTAAGAATTTGGATATTTTTTGAATCAGGGCCCGAAGGAGCAAAACTAGGTTTTGCCCAATATGATGAAGGCACGGTCGACCAAACCCTATGTATAACAATCGATCGCGGGCAGTGGATTGAACTACAACCATCTCCACCCTAACCCAGCAAACCTCCTAGTTTGTCCCGGTTCAATTCCTCTGTGTTCCATCATGTATAGGCACTCCTAAAATCCCTATTTTTGCGTTCTAAAGTTCTTGGAAATTCAAATTATGTTTCATGATCATTTTAAAACATATAAGGTGCATTAGAGATTGATTTATAAATTATACAAATTTATGGCTATTATTTGTTCTTGGTTTGGTTTCCTGCTGATCTTGTTAGAAACCGTCAAGATTGGGCAGCATTAGAGCTTACATTATACGAGTTGGATTTGTGAGACTTAAGGCTATCCTTAGACGTTTTGCTAAAGATGTAAGATTTCTAATCCCTTTCATGGCAACTATGATTTGAAATTAATTTGTTTTGTTTTGGCCAATAATGTTATCTTGAATGAACATGTTTCTTACAAGATTGTTATAAATGTGTTTTCACACGTTGCTATAAGTTTGCAAAATATATATAATATGTAAATATGATTAACTTCATATTTTGACAAATGAATTCAAAAATTATACTTTAGGTTCAGAATAAGTAGTTTTGAGCATAATTGATTATTCAAACACTATCGAGGACATATGGCTCCCGGTGCTTGATTTTTGGTAGTCAAAGAGATCGAATTATATAGAGTGTAACCTTAAAGATATGCCCCGAAACCTTGATCAGGGAGCTTTGCAACATGAGCAACAGGTGAAGCACTATAAGTATGTTAAGTATTTGATATATAAAAGAGTTGGGAATGGAAAACTTAATAAAAATTGTCTCATCTCTTTCTTAATTTTTTTTATCACATTTGCAATCCTTGATATGCCAATTATTTACTTGTTTATCTTTTGTTTATTTAAATACCTTAATTGTTTTGATATTTTAAAGTTTGTTCAAATGTTAAATTACTGGGCCTTTTGTTCATTTTTTATGTTTTAAATTAACCCCCTTCAGGTGGCGTTAAGAATGGTACTGAATAAACTGTAAGAGTTGTAGTTTTCGAGGGAAGTGGGACCTAGATTAGGATATGCTTATTTGCAGTTTATTTTTCTTTCTTTTCTATCAAGGCATACAGAATCTTAATTTTTGTCATTCCTTCTCTTAGACTTTACGTTGGACTATGGTTGATGTCCTTTGTATCACATTTATTTAAATTTCATGTTGTATGTTTCAAATGTAGGACTATGGTACAAATCTTGAACTGATGCCAAAGGTGTTTTCTTTAATAGTTATGTTTTGATGTTTTCTTTGAAACCATCAGTCACTTTTAAATTTTAATTGCTTAGTAAAGGTTTTAGACATTTTAAAATGAGTAGACTTAGGATTATATCCAAAGGTAAAATGGTAATTTCATACAAACAAGCAGAAGTGGAAACAAATGTCTCATTTATTCTTCATTTACTCGAAGATTGGTTTAGGAAAATAATTAAGTCACATTTGATTTAATCTATTTTCAATTTGATTACAAGTTCCAAAACTTTACTTAATTCAAATTATTTTCTTAAACTACACCTCCACGTCATGCCCTGTTTTTGGATCATGTTAGATTTGATATCAGAGCCTTAGGTTTTTGAGCCTTGGGGATTGCACATATGCACAGAGATTAAGAAAACCATCGATAATCCAATTTTCCCTTCTTTTCAAAAGATGCCTCCACGTATAAGAGCCACTAATCCACAACCCGCTCCGAATGAAGACGTCCTAAATGCCATGTATGTAGCCTTCTAGGAAATGGCAATGTAAGCCTGTGAAATGCAAAATGGTGATGATAGGAGGCAAAAATATTTCTGTGAGTTCTGCAAGGCATTGTTTCTGACATTTAATGGCGATGGTGACTATCAACAGGCATAATATTAGTTGGAATCTATGAAAAAGCACCTGAAGACCATGGGAGTGTTGGAGGAATACAAGATTGAGTTTGTCGTTTACAAGTTCAAGGGACGTCTTGACATATGGTGGACTCAACTAAAGAGGCTTCATAGCCTTGAGACTATGACCTAGCAAGAGTTTGAGGACTTCTTTTATGAAAAATATTTCCCAAACAACTATCACAAGGAGAAGGTGATGGAGCTTATGGAATTGCAATAAGGGGACATCACAATTATGGGCTACAAGGCCAAGTTTTCAAAATTGATTAGGTATATGTCGAAACTCTTGAGATTTGAAGATACTAGGTGTGTCAAGTTCAAAAAGGGACAAAAACCATAGATCATAAGTCATTAGTAGCCCTCCAGATTTGTGACTACAACCGCCTGGTCTTTATAGGAGAACATGTTGAGAAGAACAATTTAGCCTACGTTCAAACTAGGGAAGCCAACAAGGGTTTAGGTAGACCTTATAAGAACAAAAAAAAGGGTAAGTATCGCCAAGGCCAAAATAGTAACAACAATGCTAGCACCTAGAACAGTAACTCATCAGGTTACCATTGTGGACAATATAGCCACATCAAAAGACAATTCCCTTTGCTTGGAAACCCTTATCCACGCTAAAACTAGAAGGAAGGTGGTCCTAGTTAGCCTTAACTATAGTCATCATTTGCGCACCTGTCACACCAGTACTTCATTCCCTCGCAAATGCCATATTAGCCAATGCAAATCATTCGACCTCTGAGCTTCCAATAGTACAGGCCTCAAGCCTCGGGGAGTGTGCAGTCCTTACCTATTTGCAATATGGACAAGGAAATCAAAGGCAAGGCAATTTCAATGACCAAGGCAAAGGAAAAGTGCAAGGCCAAGTTTACAACATAGCTTGTGAATACTCTATAGCCCAGGGGAGCAACATCATTGACGGTATGATCTTTGTTTCATACTCTATAGCTCATTTTCCTGTTTGATATAGCTGCTTCGTATTCTCTCATACTTGAATCTTTTGTTAGCACTTAGGATTTGAAAAATAAGAGTCTTGAATTCTTCATGTCCTTGACTTCTCCACTTGGTCAAGTGGGGGTAAACACCATGTGTAAATCATGTAAAATCATGATCAGAGGTGAGATGTTAGAAGCCTACCTTATTGTTATTCTAATAAATTCATATGACATAATACTCGGCATGGATTAATATGACATAATACTCAATATAGATTGGTTATCCACGTACAGTGCCATAGTTGACTATTATCGTAGGAGAATGATGTTGACTTCTAGTTTTGGATCAGTAGTGACTTATCAAAGGGGAACAAATTAAATCTTAGTGAATCAATTCTAGAGGCCTTGTTTGAAAGGTTGATGAAATCTAAGAGGTATTGCTTTTCTTTTAGCTTTAAAAGGTGACGCAGTATGGGTAGGGAAAACACTGCTATCTTGGTAGTTGATGAGTTCTAGGATGTGTTTTCTGATGAATTGCCTGGATTGCCTCAGACCTTGAGATAGAGCTCGGCATAGATTTGGTTCCCAAAATAGCTTTGATATCAATTGCTCCTTACCGTTTGGCATCGACTGAAATGGGGAAATTAAAGAAATAATTAGAGAAGCTAGCAGAAAAAAGATACATTCAAAACAACACATCACCGTGGGCTGCACCAATTCTATTTGCAAAGAAACACATGGATCATTTCGACTATATTGACTATCGATAGTTGAACAGAGTTATAATTAAGAACAAGTATCTACTTCCCTAGATCGATGAGTTGTTTGATTAGTTGGGTGGTTCACAATACTTCTCTAAGATCGATTTGAGGCTAAGATACCATCAGCTTAAGATCAGGAAAAAGAATGTTCCCAAAACAGCTTTTAGGACTTGATATAGACACTTCAAGTTTTTGGTGATGTCTTTTAGATTGACAAACACCTTAGTAGCCATTATGGACCTCATAAACCATGTTTTCAAGCCTTACTTGGATCAGTTCATAATAGTGTTCATAAATGATGTCTTACTTTATTTTGAGACCTGTGAAGAGCACAAGCAACATTTGAGGATAGTTTTACAAACTCTTTGTGAACATTAGTTGTATGCAAAAAGGAGGAAGTGTGACTTTTAGTTAACAGAGGTTAAGTTTCTTGGACATGTCATTTCTAGTCAATGATTTTCGATGGATCCTTCAAAAATCAAAGTTGTGTTACTATGGGAAAGACCAAGGAATATGATAGAGATCTGAAGGTTTTTGGGACTTGCAGCCTATTACAAACAATTTGTTAAAGACTTTTCGAAGATTGCTACTCCATTAACCTATTTGACCAAGAAAAAAGTACAGTACGAATGGGACGATGAGTGTGAACATGCTTTCTAAGAATTAAAGACCCGGTTAGCGAGAACACTTGTGCTAATTATACTAAGTAGTGACAACCCATATGAAGTCTACATCGATGCTTTGGGACGAGGTTTGGGTTGTGTATTAATGCAATAAGGACACGTTGTGGCCAATGGTTCATGACTGTTGAAGCCACATGAACAAAACTACCCTACCCATGACTTAGAATTAGCAGCAATAACTTTTGTGTTGAAGATATTAAGATGTTATCTCTATGCTGTCAACTTCTAGATTTTCTCTAATTACAAGAGTCTAAAGTATTTGTTCATGCAACAGGACTTGAATCTGAGACAAAGGCGATAGATGGAGTACATGGAGGATTACGATTTCTCATTACAGTATCACTCAAGCAAGGCAAATGTAGTGGCCGATGCATTAAGGAGAAGACTTCAGGAGTCCTGGCATGTTTGGCATTAGAGGACCAAAAATAGATGACGACAATTGGCGACTTCAATCCTAGTACTATGAAGACTATAATCAAGCCATGGTATATAGTTTGGACTCTATACCATTCTCATGCAATAGGTTAAACAAAATCAGTGGAAGATTCACATCTTTAGGGTATTCAAGTTCGAATTCAAAACAGGGAACAATTTGGTGAATGGAATGTCTGATTAAATAGGATTTTATATTTCAAGGACCACTTAGCAGTACCAAATATGGAAGAGATTAAGAAAGTAGTTATGAATGAAGCCCATAATTCTTGTTTTTCTATCCATCTCGGAAGCATAAAAATGTACCATGACCTTAAGAGACAGTTTTGATGGAGAGGTATAAAAAAAAGATGTTCATGGTTATGTTTCTCAGTGTACTACATGTTTTAAGGTTAAAGTGGAACATTAAAAGCCTGCTGGAGAATTATAGCCGCTTCCTATTCCAAGGTGGGAATGGGAACATTGTACTATGGATTTTCTAATGGGATTACCAAGGACAGGACATAACCATGAGTTGTGAATAGGTTGACTAAGTCTATACTTTTCATTCCTTTTTGGTTAACTTATTCTAGAAAAGTCTTAGCCAAATTGTATCTTGAGCACATCATTTGACTAGAGAAGCTCCATTGTCGATCACATCAGATAGCGATACTCATTTTAATGCTAAGTATTGGAGAAGTTTTTAGGAAGTGATGAAGAAAAAATTGAACTTTAGTATTGCTTTTCACCCTTAAACTGATGGAAAATGTAAGGGAGTCATTCAAATCCTCGAGGATATGCTTAGTTCTTATGCCTTAGATTTTGATGGAAATTGGAAGATGCATCTACATTTGGCCATGTTCACCTACAACAATAGCTATCAATCAAGCATTGGTATGGCTCCATTCGATGCTCTTTATAGGAAACTAAATAGATCACCAGTTTACTGGCTCAAACTTGAGACTGACTCACCATGGGATAGGAAGTCATCCAAGATACTAACTAGAACGTTACTATTATTTGGGAACTGTTCCAGGCTACACAAAGTCATCAAAAGAGTTATATGGATAGAAGGTGTAGACAGTTAAAATTTCAAGAAGGCAATTACATTTTACTAAAGGATTCAAGGGAGTTTCCCATTTTGATGTCCGTGGGAAACTTGCACGCAGGTATATTGGGCCATTCCTAATCTTGCAACGGGGTTGATACCATTGCATATCGCCTTGACTTGCCTCTTGAATTGTCCTATGTTCATAATGTCTTTCATGTATCTATGCTCCGTAAATGTCCGTTCGAACCTAACATGGTTGTCTCATGGCATGAAGTGCTGCTCCAAGAGGACACAACATATAAGGGGGCAACAATCCAGATCGTTGACCGAAAGACAACATGCTTGAGGTGTTTAGAAATTTCATTGGTCAAGGTACTATGACAACACTATCGTGAGGAGGAGATGCTTGGGAGCTAAAGTCAACGATGTGGTAAGTGTACTTGCACCTGTTTTGCTTTTGAGGTAAGCTAATTTCATGAATGAAATTTCTTTTAAGAGGGTGAAGCTGTAATGTCCTAAGATTTTAATCATAAATTTATTATGTGTGAATTTGATCAATCAACATGTTTAATTAATTTTGAGAGGCAAAAATTAATTGTTGCATAAATATCACCAATTACATATATAAAATGCATTTTTTGTCACAATTTTAATTTTTAAAACTATATTTGCTATTTTCCTACTTGCCCTCACACCCCACATTTGCCTTTTATTACACAAACGCCCCAACTTCACTCTTTCTCCACTCTCATTGGTGCACCCTTCTCCCAAGGAAACAAATCAGAATTTTGTAGTCTTCATGTATAAAGAACACCCTACCTCGAGTCCTAGACACACTACTTAGAACCCCACATACACACTCATCACTCCTCTCATCCCTTCTGTGCCAACCGTCTCTTTCTCTCTCCATTTTACTGTAGCAAACTAACACCCAACATAAGCAAAAACCCAGCAAAAATATAGCCAAAGACATAAGCAAAATACAGCTAACCAAAATACAACTAAAAACACTAAGAAAGATAACCCCTCTTCTTTTTTAAAAACTAGCCAAAAACATCCCTTCCATGGCCATCCAACTTCAAGAGCTCAAACTTGGTTTCTAATTTGAAAATTTGGAGTTTTTTCAAAGGAATTTGGAGGTAGGTTTTTTCTAAACCGAACCTAACTTTTAGTTTGTATTTTCTTCAAGTTTAATACATGATGTTTGTGTTCCATGTTCATACAATTTTTTGGTTCATGGTTATGTGTATATTTGGGAGTTAATGAATAGAAACTTGAGTTTTATGTTAAAAATAAAAATAAACTTTCATTTTGATTTGAAATTCATGTTAGAAGCATATCAAGGATGTTTAAAATTAGTTTTCTAGTCATATGATTGATGTTTTTAAGACTTAGAGCTTGAAAAACGAATTTGAGCATTTTTTCGTTTGTATTTCGATCAAGTTCTAAAAATCTAGCTTTCATGGTGATTTTGGTGTAAAGATTTATGGAAATATGCTTATTAGGATTATAGAAGTTTACTAAACATTTTGGAATAGTTTTGGATCATTTAAAATTAGTTGAGTCAAGAACTTGGATATTTTTTGAATTAGGCCCCTCTTTATGACGGTTGACTGTGGGCAGTGGATTAAGCTACTGCCAGCTCCACCTAAACCCAACAATCCTCCTAGTTTGTCCGGATTTGGTTTCTCCATGTTCCTTGTGTATAAGCATTCCAAAAATCCCTATACTTGTGTTCTAAAGTTCTTCAAAACTCAAATTATGTTTCAGGATCATTTTAAAACATAAAAGGCACACTAGAGATTGATTTACAAATAACACAAATTCATGGTTTTATTTGTTCTTGTTTTGGTTCACTACTGACCTTGTTAGAAGCCATCAAGATTGGGCAGTGTTGGAGCTTATGTTGTGCGAGTTGGATTTGTGAGACTTAAGGCTATCCTCAGATGTTTTGCTAAAGAGATAAGATTTTTAATCCCTTTTTTAGTAACCATGATTTGAAATTAATTTGTTTTGTTTTGACAAATGATGTTATCTTGAGATGAACATGTTTCTTACAAGATTGTTACAAATTTCTTTTTGCATATTGCTATGAGTTTGCAAAATGTATATAATATCTAAATATGATTGGTTTTATATTTTGGAAAATGAATTTAAAAATTATACTTTAGACTTGGGATAAGAAATTTCGAGCATAATGAGGTATTCAAACACTATCAAGGACACATGGCTCTCAGTGGTTAGTTTTTTAGTAGCCACAAAAATCGAGTTATGTAGAGTATAACCTTAGAGCATGCCCCTTAAACCTCAATCAGGGAGCTTCGTAATATGGGCAATGGTTGAAGCACTGTAAGTATATTAAGTATATGATATATAAAAAGGTTGGGAATGGGAAATTTAATTAAAATTGTCTCATCCCTTTCTTAATTATTTTATCACATTTGCAATATTTGATACTCCAATTATTTACTTGTTTATCATTCCTTTATTTAAATACCTTAATTGCTTTGATATGTTAAAGTTTGTTCAACTGTTATCTTACTGGGGCTTTCGCTTATTTTCTGTAGTTTACATTAACCACTCGAGGTGGTGTTAAAAATAGTCCCAAGTAGACCATGAGAGTTGTAGTTTTCGAGGCAAAGGAGAACCTCAAGTAGGGATCTACTTATTTGTAGTTTATTTTCCTTTCTTTTCGGTCAAGGCATGTAAAACCTTAATTTCCGTCATTTCCTTCTCTTGGACTTTACTTTGGATTGTGGTTTGATGTTGTTTGTATTGCATTTATTTAAATTTCCTATTATATATTTTGAATGTGGGATTGTGGTACGAATCCTGAACTAATTCCAAAGGTGTTTTTCTTAATGGTTTTATTTTGAGGTTTTCTTTGAAAATATCATTCTCTTTTAAATTTTAATTGCTCAATAAAGATTTTTGACATTCTAAAATGAGTAGACTTAGGATCATGTGCTCTAAGGATCAAATGATCATTTCATATAAATAAGTGGAAGTGGAAATAAACATTTTTATTTATTCTTTATTTACTTGAGGATTGGCTTAGAAAAATAACTAAGTCACATTTAATTTATCCTATTTTTAATTTGATTACAATATTCAAAACTTTACTTAATTCAAATTATTTTCTAAATCTATGTCTTTACATGATCGCCCATTTTCAGGTCATGACAAGGATACTATTAGTTTTTTGGAATTTTTTTTTTCATATTTTTGCATGCTTTGACTATCATATTAGTTTAATGGTGTCGCTTGAATTTTTGGTATAATTACAGGATATTTCTAAATATCATGGTAGTACACTTTTGGTTGCCATAGTTTTTTATGTTATGATGCAATACCTTTAAGTATCATGATAGGATATCGTAGATTGCTGGTCATAGGTTGTCGGTTATTGAATTTTTTAGTTATTGCCTGATACCTCTAAGCATCACGCTAAGATACCATCGATCAAAGTGGTGGTCATATGAAATTTTAGCTTATGACACAATACCTTTAAGTATCATAGTCAAATATCATCAGTCACTGATTAGCAGTGGCTGATTGCTAGAATTTTCAGTATAATGTTTTGGTACCTCTGAGTATCATGGTAGGATACCAACAGTCACTGATGAAGCCAGAAAATTTTCGTAAGGGCTTGAGTTGAATTGAAATTTCAAACTAAATTAATTGTATGATATAGATAATTAGAAGTAAAAGCAAAAGGTTTAGTGAAACTTTTTATAACATTATGCATACAATTTAGAATAAAAAGAAATTTAGGGGGACAAGTTGAATGATTTTAGATAAATTTTTAAGATCCAAATGAAATATTGTGAAACATTTTAGTAAAAAATTTGGTTTTAGAAAATTCAAGGCAGGGACAAAACAATAAAAACACAGTGGGAGAAAAGGCATTTATAAGAAATTTCTAGTGGGCGCAATGAAGCCACTTGGGCCTGCGGAGCTGCAACTCCCCCGGGCTTTTCTAGCTACTTCCCTGCCATGCCATTGGTTCTTGGTACTATAATATTGGAAAATTACAAAAAATAGGCCAAAATTTTAAAGTTTCTTAAGTAAACAACCTGTTTACAAACTACTAAAAATGATAGGCCTTTTTTAATTTTTACACTATTTTGTTTTCATATTTTTTGTTCAGGTTTAATTTTTTTTCCTTTTTTCTTAATTCCTCAACTTTTCTCTCCTGGCATCTCTTTCTCACTTCTCATTCTATGGTCCTACCTTTCTGCTACCGTTCAGACGCGTCCTCGATTGTCTCGTCTCGCCACTGTAGTTGACGATACCACTCCCTTTCCAACATCAGACGGCGACGATCTACCCAACCATGTCGTCCATGTGCCGAAATTCACAGAGTTCAATTGCCAAGTCATTCGAGCTCCTACTCACTGTCCACTCTCGCAAGGCCAGAGAAGATCATCATCCACCTTTGTGGTTCACCTAATAATTTCAACCGATAGCTGTTTGATAAGGATGGCACTGACTGTTCTCGTCCCAAACCACACAACAAGCTATCACAAAGCCTTGCAAAGGGAAGCTCTCGTCATGATGAATTCTCCCCGCCTTGCCAAAAGTCTACACCGCTGTAGTTCCTTCACCACAAAGTCTCCATTGCCACTGCCGCATGCCTCATTGAAGTCATCATGTTGTTCTCACCAGAGGGAGGGGGAAGAATCGTAAAGAGAGTGATGGAGGAGAGAGACGTGAGGTCTTTCAAATCAGGGTTTTTTAGAATATTTAATGGTTGATATTTATGTCGAGATATTTTTGCAATTCAATTAGTTAATAAATACGTATTTCTATTTCTTTGATCTATTTACAAACTTTGTTTTAAACTTGGATGATTAATTTTTATTTATCTATAAATTTGGTCTATTTCTCTCGTTCTCCTTATAATATTTCTATTATTTTTTAGTATTCTAACTACGATGATATGACATAACACACATTCTCCACTAATTTATTTTTTTTCTCATGGCGTAAGTAAATCCAAGGCATAGATTTATTGTATATCATGTCTCGAGCCTAGGTTTTGGTCTATTTAACACTCACCATGAATGGCTATGAGTCCTTGCGTATTTTTTTGGTACGAAAAGACAGAGAGTTTAACTTTAGAACACCTCTCATCTTTAATTTTGTGCCTTCTAGTTTTATCCTCAAAAAGTAATGTCCTTCTTAATTAAAAGTATTAACAAAAGCACAAATCATACAATGTCTTAATGTCCCCAGAACTATTCATGACTTCGTCGAGAATTATTCAATGAGAAACAATTTGCCGATAAAAGCAAACAAATACGTAATTTAGAATCACATAATATGCGCACATGTGGTGTTAATTAAACATGTGGTTACCCAAACTATAGTACTGTTACCATATGTTTTGGAGAAGACAAAAAGTGTGTTTGGAACACCGGTTCGAACCAAAATATTTTGATTTTAAATTGATCTTTTTATAGTATGTTTTCACAAAATTTAAAATGCTATAGTCTTTTTAATTCAAACCATCTTTTCAAATGCCCTCAAAGCTCCGTATGATATTGAGGATAACAAATTGAATACATTATGCAACAGGTCCAAAGAAAATTAAGACTACAGCAAGTGCTAAATATAAAATTTTGTATGCTGGAAGTACTTGGACAAATAAAGTACAAAAAAAATCTCGTCCCAATTAAGCGCTTAATAAATACGTCCTTCGTCTTTCTCGAGAAGAAACTGACCTTTCTCTGCAGCACTAGATGCTCAATTTTACTTTTATTCGTCAGTTGAGCATTTTACTGTTCTTTTTTGGGTCCATGTCGTGATTTTGTACCTCTTTTGGTGTTGTTTGATCGAATATTCTCCATTACACTTGTTGCAACTTAGCAAGCAAATGGCATTTTGAGTTTTAGTTCATAGACCAAGAAAGGGCCAAAAGCAGGAAGGTATTATTAAGAAAAAATAATGTTGTGCAAACCCCACCACTTTCCATGACACACAAAAACTTGGGGATTCCCAAGCGTTCCCCTCCTAAAATGAGTATTCCATGCAAGCGGAGTATACATATAATATATAGAGACCATGTAATTTCAAAGATCCACTTTTGATGAGAAAAAGGCAGAAGCCAATTGGGGTCTCCAAACACTAGGCCATAGAAACAATGTGATCTGCTTCTCCCTAACTATTGCAAGTGCTCTTTGGCGTCATTGTGCATTCATGGTGTTTTCTTTTATTTTATTTATTTATTTATTTTTAATTTTTTCCCCTCATTTTTCACACTTACCCTTTTATGTGTATGGACAGTAATATGTCCTTTTCCCACGATTATATGGCCCTTCTTTGTCTCCTCTATTGGATTCTCTCCCAGACTGAGCACACCAAGTGGCTGCAAATTCTTAGAACTTTAGCTGTCGTATTGCGCATCATGAAGCAAAACAACGCAAATTTGTAAGGCAAATCATTTGCCAACATAAGATTGTCTTTCTTAATGGAGAATTTGCCTTACAGTTATGCCATTAGTATTTATTTTTATTTCTTTTTCTCTTTCCCCCTTTTTTTTTTTAAAGAATCGTGCATCCATTTCTTGGTTCAATAAACTCCCCAGTTTTATGGGCACTTGCATGCAGTTGCTTTTAATATGTACTTTGTAAAGAATTTTCTTTATTTCCAATTTAAATTTGTCTTTCTGTCCCATTATTTTTTCCAATCCGTTTGAAGTAAATATTTCATAGCTACCAAATTATTTGCCAGTTGAAGAACTACAAACTAGCTAAATACATAGCATTAAGGCACAAAATGATATTGATTTGTTTAGGGCCTGTTTAGAATAGCTTTTACCTTTACTTTTAATTAGTAGAGAAAGAGAAGTATGAGTCGAGGTTTTTTTATTAGTGTTGAGATAGTATATGCAAAAGAGTATTTTAATTTCAAAAGAGTTTTTCAACTTGCTTGATTAAATAAATAACAAGCTCACATTAGTGTATAAGCTAAAATAAAATAAGAATACAAAATGAAATTTCTAGTTTGTTATTCATAAACAGAAGCATAAAAATATAAACAAAAAAGCTTTTCATAATATTTTATCGATTCATCCATGCAAAGAGTAAGGTAAAAACAAGAACTTTCTCTTTCCCCTTTGCTAGGGTTTTTCTCTAGCTCTATGTCGCTTAGACGTGCCACCTCAAGAGTAGGCAAAGGGTCAAGTTTGGCGCCATTATTGGGCGAGTCTCTGGACTCCTGACCTCTTGGAAAGTGGCATAGTGACGCTTCTTTAGCAATGGCAAGGCTTGCTTGTGTTGCGGGTTGGGGGGAAGATTCAGGCTTAGTGGGATGGTTTCCTTCATGGTTTGGACTAGGTCCTCTGGCCATGGTTGGAGTTACACCACGCCCCACTCTTCCCCAACTAATTAGAATCAATCTCTCTCTCTCTCTCTCTCTCTCTATATATATCTCTCTCTCTCTCTCTCCTGTTCTCTCTTGCACCTATTAGCAAGTGATCCACATCGCTGCCTCGATCATGTGCTAGGAACTCTCCCATGGAGGAAATCCTTGCAATGAGAACAAGTTCTTCACCGACCTATGATCTCCTTATTGCTTCGCCGGCTTGCTCATGGACTCTTCCCCTTGGACATCCCACAAAGGAATGACGCAACGCGTTGCAACGGCCACCACCGCCGCCTTGTCCAATGTAAAGCCTAACTCTAGATCCCCCAGCACCGCCAATGCATAAGTCCAAACATATATGCTTACGCTAGGCTCTGTCCTTGACGATTTCTCTGCCCACGCGAAGCTCACGTTGATGTCCGTCTCTCCCGTTGCGGCCACATAGAGGAGATCTAGATCTCTACCATCATGCTCTCTACAGAATTACAACACCGAAGAGATCTCTGTCATTTCTCCACAGCAAGCATCACTGTTTTTTTCTCTTTATTTTTATTTTGTAATATATATGATTTGTACTTTGTGGAATGTTTGGTGATTTTTGTGTATGTTTTATGATTTTTATTTAATGTTTGTGATTCTTTTTAGATCGAGTGAAAATAATGGTTACCGGTTAATATCATATATCTTAAAATGAATAACTATGTAGACTAAAAATATCCTCATGACCTAAATATTCCAATAAAATTGATATCTTTCTTTTCTTTTGTTTTTCCTCTTTCTCTCGCTTCTTGCTCTCTCAGTCAACACTCTCTCTTTCCCTTCTCTTTCATAAAAAATAAAAGATCATGAGTCGCCAAAGTCACGCCTAAGTCGTTAGAGTCTTGGGTAGCCAGGTTTTGTTGTCGCCGAAGTACGAACATTGAAGGCGAAGGTTGTTCCTATCGTCAGAGTTTGCACAGAGGTTGCTAGAAGGCATGTTACATTGGAATCGCTAGAGTCGCCTGAATCTAGGTTGCACCATCATTGGAGTCGTGCAAACCACAAGGGAGAAGGTTGCACCACGCCCAAGTCATGCGAGACAGGTTGGGCCGTAGTTTTGCAAGTCTCATGAAAGTCGTCGGAGGAAGGGGGAGATAGAAATAGAGTTATAGAGACAGGAAAGAGAGAAAGGAGGGGGAGAGAGAGAAACGAGGGAGAAAGTAGAGAGGGAAGGAAGAGAGAGAGAAAGAGGAGAAAAAAAAAAGGTTAATATCAAGGGTATTTTGATATGCACGATTATGTGATATGAAAAAATTGTTAATACATGACATTTACTAATATTTTAAATTATACATAACATTTGTCTACCATGACATAGAGGTATTAAAAGGGTCGTGTCGGCCTAGCATGGCTCTTTTAACCCTAGGCCCAAGATAGGCCTAGGCCATGCTAGGCTCAACCCTTTACAACAGAGGTGCCTAGGCCAGGCCTGATGGAAAACCCTTAGGCCTAACCCTGGCCTAAACCTTAGCCCTTAAAGGGCTACGCTGGCCTAGGCCCAGGCTCTATAGGGTCGATCTTATAATTTTATATTTTAAATTTTTTTAACGCTTTAATAAAAAATTAACAAGTATAGAATTATAGGACTCCTAAATGTAAAGAAAGACTTCTAAATGTTATAGAGAGTATTACAAAAAAGAAATTCTTATCTTTTTTAATATGTAACTAATGCAAGGTTATATTTTAAACTTGTAATATTTGTATGAACATAACAAATATATGGTCATAAATAAAAAATTGCATAAATAAGTATCTATTTTAGTGGTTGCAAATTCTTATTTTTTTTTAAAGGTTGAAGGTTCAAACCTAGAGGAGTACAAAATAGGCGTATTCTTTAAATACCTAAAAACCTAAGGGTTGAAGAGCCAAGCTGGGCCTAGCCCTAGCCTGCTCGATGTTCCGTGCTGTGCCCTGCACTGTAGAAGGCTGAACAAAATAGCAATTACGCTTATATAGAAGATACCAGACAAATGCCCATAAAGTATTTTGATAAAATTGGTTACAAAAAATATTTGAGAATAAATTGAAAAGAAAAACTCAGGGATTGTCTATATCAAATTTTTTTTATTTTTTATTTTATTTTTGTTGTGGTTACTTAACGTTCTACCAACTCACAAAACACTTTGACACAAGCTACATAAGGACTTGCCCATCCAAATGCACAACTATGGTGATGCTTACTCCAAGAGACTTGACTCTAAGAAACTAGATATTACAAATACCTACTTTAGTGTTTCTTGACTCTTTAAGAGACATGCATTTTTTTTTTTTTTTGTTTTTATTTCAACTTAAGCCTTCATTGAAATTTTTAAACACTTTGATAAACAAAAAAGTTTAAGAGTTTGTGACGGTGAAAGATGTAGGTTATTTTATATTCTTTTTGTTTCCTTTGAAAATACTTTCTTATTATAGTTTTTGTAGATGTATGCTTTTTTATTTCTTTGAAAATAATTTTGTATCTATTTGTAGCTCACGTGGGGTATATTAGTGGGTTTTAATGTGATTTTGATACAGGATATAATTGTAATAAGCATAAACTATCATTTGGTTGGACACTAATAAATTTAGTTGGTGCAAATATAATCGCTCTTTTCCTTTTTCTTAGATTGGCCCAGCCCGGACTATGAAAATGATAGGCCAGCCTGGTCTATTGCCCATATGGGCCAAAATAAAACGGTCCTGACCTCGCCCATTCTTGCTATCTATCACTGCTACATTAGTTT
This sequence comes from Artocarpus hirsutus, assembly GCA_946598075.1. Classification (NCBI taxonomy): domain Eukaryota; kingdom Viridiplantae; phylum Streptophyta; class Magnoliopsida; order Rosales; family Moraceae; genus Artocarpus; species Artocarpus hirsutus. Next base: position 24,144 of record CAMOHE010050025.1, on the reverse strand, counting down.
TCGTTAGTACCTTCACGTCACTTTCACTTTTACTCTCGCTTCACGAATCAGACCACTTTCGCCCTCATCGTCTCTCACTCTGTCAACTTGCAATGCCCAGCACGCGAAATCCGACTACCACCAGCTGAGACGCCGGCTAAATTTGACGCGGCTGGCGGCTAAATTTCTATTCGAAAGTTCATTTTCCTTTTTTTTTTCTCATTTTTTTTTTTCTCATTTCTTGGTTTTTCCATGCTTAACTCTTGTGTATAACAAAGAGAGAAATTATTTGAGCCAAAAAAAAAGAAAGACAGAAATGAAACAAGCAATTTAATGAAAGCTATGTACAGGCAAATCCTACGTCAAACTTGTAGACATTTCACATGCATTTCAGAGGCAGAGTCCAAGTTACTACATACCTACTGCACAAACTTGGTAAAACCGTTTGTAAATTTCCCCAGACTCTGAAGAGGTACTTACGAACCATTTTCAATCCATTTTGCAAGCTTGTTGTATCGTGCTCTTCTTCAACAAGGTAGACAAGTCTATGCTCCGGTCATTGCTAATGGAATCAGCAGATAAAATCTCCTTGCTACAAAGATTTTGGCTGTGTATTTCCTGTGGAAGCTTTTTGCACGCAAAGAATGTGTTTTATCGGCTCGACTTGCGCTTCACTTCGCCTTGGAATTGGATGATTAGATGGTTTACCATGATTTAGTTTGTCTGATGTTGCTCTATTGTTTTACTTCAAGATGTTGGGTTATGGAACTTCACCGGACAAGTATGCTTTCCCTCCTGTGATTAAAGCCCGTGGTGGTTTGAACAATATGCAAACATGGTTAAATTGATAGGTTCGGAGGTGGATGTGTTTGTGGGCAGTTCTTTGATAAAGTTATATGCAGCGGACGGCTTTATTCACGATGCGGGGGTTTGGGGCACATTGCTTGGAGCTTGCCGAGTCCTTGGCAAGGTTAAGCTTGCTGAAGAGGCATCGAGACATAAAACCCACAAAATTCTGGCTACTATATATTACTCTCGAACATATACATGCTGATGCTGGAGACTGGAAAAGCGTGCTTAACATTTGAAGTTTGATGAAAGAAAGAGGAGTTTCAAAGGTACCTGGATATAGTTGGATTGAGATAAAACAACACTGCCCATATGTTTGTTGCAGCGGATGGAAGTCATCCCGAGTCTGCTCACATCTATTAAGTTCCCGAGAGTCTTCTTCTAGAGTTAAGGAGAAAGGATTATATTCCCCAACCTTACCTTCCAATGCACCCGTAAGCACTTGGGGATGTGATTATTAGAGAAAGAGTTTAATAGTCCTTCTCATTCCCACCGTCTTTTTGCATTGCGTTGGAATTTCGAATCAAGGTTTCTTAACTTGTTTCGGTGAGATTATTTTGCATACAATTTTGTCAGAATTATGAAGGCCTTTAGGGAAAAGAGATAGCAGATCGTTGTCGTTTTAGATGAGATAAAGTAATGAACAGAATATTGGACAATAATGCTTACCAACTCTTTCTTTCTTTCCCACCTTTTGACGTGAATAAATATGGCAAATCAATAACGAAATTTTTTTTGAGACTGTCCAAATTTGCCGTTAGGGGATAACTCCGACAATGGTTAATGCTGGTGGAGCTAATGAGGCTTGCTTGGAATGCGAATTCTTGAAATATTATATCAGCCAGCTATAAACTACAAAGTAGCAAAAAGACGTGATTTTGACGAATAACAGAAGATAAAACCAGTAATGAAATGTGTCTCGTCATTGACGCGTATGGTCACCTTGCAAAATGCTGCCAAGTGAATCAGAGCTATAGTGAGTGCTTGTATGACGTATTTGATTTCTTGCGAGTGCGAGGAAATGAGGATCATTGTTTCAGTAATTACCTCATACTCTCGGATGAATATTGCCAAAGGACATTGAACAATTTTACATTTCCAATGTTAGAATCTTATTCTTGATCTGAAGCATAAGTTCAAATCTTCAGTATTGCTCTTTAGTCTCATTGTTAAGAAACATGCTTTTTTTTGGTCTCATCCAATTACGTGTTTTTTGGTCTCAAAAATGATTTTTTATTTTTTATTTTTTTTTTTGTGTTGCTGGGAAAGTCTTCGAAACGAAGGTAGTTATATGTAAAATTATACAAAGGTAATTATATACAGACATTAATATAACTTCAATATACGTTATATTTTTTTAGTGAATATCGTGTTGAATATCGTCTGTAATATATTTATGGTAACAAAATAAGAATATTTCTAAAAAATAATAATAACAAAATATTTAGGTAAAAAAGTAACTGTTCCAATTATAATTTTATAATTTTTCTATCCTTTTTGTTTTATTTCTAATACCAAACAAGTGAAGGTAAATTCATTTTCTTTCTTTTTTATCGTTCCAAACAATTAAAAGAAAACTAAAATCTTTTTTATTCTTTTAATTTTCTATCCCCTACAGCCTGAGAAGACCTTTAAACCTATAGTAGTCTTTATCAATGTCTGGGCTCCTTCGGACCAGGGAATTCCAGACAAGATTGTTTGGGTGCCTTTATAATCTAACAAAACTCATTTTGAGTAATAGATTCTAATGGCGTCTGGGAACAACTGCTGATCTTTTGTATGGAAAAGAGGAGCGGATAAAAATAAAGAAACTGTTATGAATAAACTAGTTCATTAGTGTGGATGGTCAGATTTTTAACACCCTCACGAATTGCATTATTTCCACCTTAATGATCATTGATGTTAATATTTTATAACCTTCATAACCTCTCAATTACTACTCTATTAGTATTATTTTGTTGTTGTTACTCTTGACTTTTTTCTTTTCCCTTTATGATTCTTGGCCTATATATATGGCCTTTAGGAGATTGTATTTATACAAAATATAATATGATGAATGATAAGATTTTTTTTTTGTTTCTCACGTGTCTCTCTATTTTATGCTTTGCAATTTAATTCTTTGCATTTCTTTTCTAACACATTATCAGCACGAGTCTCAATCCATTTTTGTTGTAAGAAAAGTTAAAAGTTTTACAAGACTCGAAGAATCTTTTCACACTAAGTTTAGTGTGTGGATTATCTTGTTGCATTTTATCTTATAATGAAGGAGAATTGACAAATTGGTAAGGTTAATTTTCATCACTTTCTTTTGAGTATTCAAATCTTTGTTTTGATCCCTCTTTATATCATACTAGCATTTTTGTCATGTTATATGTTTCTTTTTGTGGTATACGTAATTGCAATATCATAAATTTCGTTATTTCTAACATTGGAATATTTTTTCTATTGTTGAATTATTGGCGTATGACTTTTGTTTATAGTGACTAGAACTTTAAATATATTGGGCTTATTTCATTAAATTCAAAATGTTTTATGAGTATATAGCGTAATGACTTTTTTTAAAATTGCATTTATATGAATTTTGCGTCTCTATATATATTTCAACATATAAGTTTTATCTACATAGTTTGCAGCAAAAAGAAAAGTAATTTAATAGTAATTATTAGCAATATTATTGAAAACAACTATGATATATAGTGCATCTTTTGCCAAAGACTTAAAATTAAATATTTCATTTGGTTTGATGGATTTTTTATTGGTAAAACAAAGCTCACGATGAAGTTATTTATATCCCTGATATTATATTTGGTTTGGTTTCAGAATTTATTGTTTAACGTTAAATTTAATAACGTGCGTGTTCTTTAAAATATAGGTATTTCTTCCATATTTGTAGGTACATATACCCATGTTTTGTATAGCTTCTAATTTATATCATGATTTAGTTAGCCTTTTTTTTATATTGGTTTAATCAATACTAATATGTCATTATTAGTTAGGGATGATCAATTTACACAAATTTATAATTCATTATTTTTAGATGGCTATTGATATTCTTTGATGATATATGTTGTGGGCGACCTCGACGGCCCAAGGCCCAAAAAAAGATCATAAAAGGCCGGATAAGGGCCAAAGTCCACAAAGACATCTTGATGTAGAACAAGCCGACCGGGCTTCCCCTAAAGGTTGACATATTTTAGAATGGATAAAAAGCCGAGATGAAGCAATGTCTATATTCGTTGAACTCTAAGATGAGAGTCTGAATTTTGAAATGGGCACACAAATCTCTATAAAATAGGAAGTCCTTCTTGCACCATTTGAGAATATCAGTTACAACGAAAGAATAAAATAAAAAAGAATATTCTTGATTTTATTAGATCTTGTTGTTATTTTATTTAATTATTTTATAGAGAAATTGTAACTATAAATAGGGGCTGAGAACTTGAGGAAGGGTGTTCCTCTTTCCATTTTCTTGGTTCTTCCCTTTTCTTGCCTTCCTAAGTTTGTATACACAAAGAAAAGATAATACAACAAAAACTAACAGTGAACATAGCTCATGTTGAGTGAACCACTATAATTCATGTTGTTATTTACTTTTTTGTATAATTAATTTTCTTATTTTCGTGAAAAACTCTAAGTAATTTGTGAGGTTATTGTTGACTAGATTTGACCACACTACAAGAAAAACTACATTTAACGACATATAATTTACGACATGTAGTTTTTAAATGTCGTTGAAAAGTACATACAGCGACATCTCCAACAAAAATATCGTTAATAACATTTGAAACAATAATTAACGACATCTATATAGATGCCGTATTAAAGGTCTCCCTTTAACGACAATAGTTTAATGTCGTTAAATTATTTAATGACAAGTAGGAGATGTTGTCAAAGTCTTAGAGATTCTACGACATCCCTTATAGACGACATCTTGACCAATGTCGTCTATAAGGAGTGTCGTAGAATCTCCAAGGCTTTGAGGACATCTTCTATTTGTCGTTAAATAATTTAACGACACTAAACTATTGTCATTAAAAGGAGACCTTTAATATGACATCTATATAAATGTCGTTAATTATTATTTCAAATGTCGTTAATGATATCTTCGTTAGAGATGTCGTTGTATGTGCTTTTTAATGACATTCTAAGATTGCATGTCGTAAATAATATGTCGTTAAATGTAGTTTTTCTTGTAGTGCCATCAATAATTAGCGCTAGAAAGAGAGCTAGATTTTTCTAAGGTTGAACTAGTTCTATCAAAAATACCACACGATCGCCATGGTGACAACACGCACTAACTGCTCCATCTGTATGGGGAATAACTTGGCCACACATAGGAATGATCTATTGCTACGGGTGTCGATGGTGCACAAGGCTCTAGGAGAGGTAGACCGCCCTCATAAACTAAGCTTCTAGAATAAAGGGTAGAAAGACTGAGTGGATTGCTCAAGAGAATCTAGGCATCCTTGGATGGCATGCAAGGAAAGATAGTAATGTCGTAGGTGATGACCTAACAGACCAAGGGATCTGACATGTTGGTAATCAAAATAATGGTGGTCAGCAAGTCACCCCTGAGGGAGCTAGAAAGACTGTAGGTGACCACCCAAGGAGGGCAAATTCGATGGGCAATCAAGAAAGAAGAAGAAGAGTAGCCCAGGACTAGGTTTGAGGAGCAGGCTAACAAAATCCAAGGCAAACACAATGGTCTAACACTACTTCCATTGAGACGTGATGCGAGACAAGACGTGGCTTCAGTACTGAATGGTAGAGGCCTTCGGGACCAATTGCGCAGGACGAACTTGAGAGATCATTTATGCATATGATAGGTTGTGTCCTAGGGAATAATCCAAAACTTGTGGACCTCTTAGCTATGGATCAACTAGAGAATCATCCTCAAGTCGATCCCTAACTTATTGCCCAATAACTATAGCATTAGTTGTAGGCTACTCTAAGACTTCCCACAAGAGAGGTTAGGAATTTGGTGGGACACATGGGAGAACTGGAGGATAAGCTTGATGTCCATCACGGGGAGGATATTATGTACTTAAATCCTTTCGCCTTAGTGATTAGAAATGCATCACTCCCAAACAAGTTCAAGCCACCATAAATGGCTCCCTATGAGGGATAGAATGATTATGATGATCATATTCAAATATACGAGTCTTACATAGAGCTTTATGGACACCAACAGAAGATCACGTGTTGCATTCTAAACCAAACCCTTGCTGGGTTAGCAAGGTGATGGTTTAGAAGTTTGAAGGAAGGAAACATTACATGTTTCTAGTATTTGGAGATAGATTTTTCAAACCAATTCGTCGGTGTGATAGCTCTCCCATTGTCCAAGGAAAAACTTAGCTTTTGGACTCGAGGGCCAATGAGTCCCTAAAGGATTGGCTAGTATGGTACACCAAAGAAGTGGCTATGATTGGTGGCGTCATCGAAGACGTCACCCTTATGGGAGTATTAAACAGCATGCGAATAGACATCCTTCAGAGATGACCTCAACTACAAAAATGCCAAGTCATATAGGGAGTTCTTGGAGAAATCCCAAGGATTCATTAACCAAGAAGAGGTGAAAAGCCTAGTTCACGAGCGAGACATGGGAGGAAGTGGTAGTGGCAATGGCTAGGGGTCGAATCAAGGAAGCAAAAAGAGGAGCAACCTGCAAGGGCAGAACAATCCACCAAAGCCGCCCATCACGACCCTAACAAGATCCTACCAAACGAACAGTTATCACAAATAATGCAAAACAACAGAAGAAAGAGGATGGCAGACCAAGGCAATAGAGGTATGACAACTGCCACGACTCACCATACCCATAGATGATCTCTACCACAAGATAAGTGATCAACCTTATCTACAATGTGCCTCTTCCATGAGGTCAAATCCCAATAGGCATAATCAGAATAACTATTGTAGGTTCCATAGTAATGTAGGCCATTGCACCAACAAATGTGTTAATCTCAAGGACAAGATAAAAAGGTTGATCAGGGAAAGTCGGTTACAAGAATATAGAGTTGACAGAAACAATGAGGAATGATAGAAGAAATGATCGTACAGAGGATCAAAGAAATGATGTTTGACGGCATGATGATGACTGTTGAGACAACATTGTAGCAATGCCTACAGGTGTAATGCATACTATTTTTGGAGGTCTATATCTAGGGGGAGATTCTTGAAGATCCTAAAAGAACTACGCTCACAAGTCAAGAGAAAATTCTATGTAGAGGTGTATGAATCTGTCAACAAGTAAGCCCATCAATGTGTCAAGACATGAAGGAACCGAGATCATATTCTCTAAGAAAGATGCACATGAGGTTCATTTTCCCTCAAAATGACGCTTTGGTAGTAGAGGCTATGATTGAAAATTATAGTGTATCAGATTTTGATTAATAATCATAGCTCTATTAATAATGTGTAGTAATCTTGATGTTTTTTCTTGGAATCATGAAGATTTGACTAGAATCGATCCATAACTAGCTTGCCCTCATTTAAACATTGATCCAAACTATTCCTCAAAGAGGTAAAAAATACGACTGATGAACCTAGAGAGATATGAAGTTCTCCGTAAGGAGGTTGATAAGCTTGAAAGAAACAGGTTCATTCAGAAATCTTACTATTCAGACTGGATATCGAATCCAGTACTCATTTGTAAGCTGAATGGGAAGTGGAGAACATGAATCGACTTTAATGACCTCAGCAAGGCATGTCCAAAGGACATTTTTCCACTCTTTAAGATTGACCATTTGGTCGATGCCACGACAGAACATGAGATGTTAAGTTTCATGGATGTTTATTCTAGTTATAATCAAAGTCCTATGCATCCACAATACCAAGAGTACACATCGTTTATCACTAATGAGGGCTATACTATTATCTTGTCGTGCCCTTCGGATTGAAGAACATAAAGGCAACATACCAACGTTTGGTGAAGAAAATATTTACCAGACAAATTAGGACAGCCCTGGAAGTTTATGTCGTTGATATGTTGGTAAAAAGCTTAAGGGTGATTTTGCATTCTGCCCATCTTGATGAGATGTTTTAGATTTTATGAAAATACAAGATGAAGTTAAACCATTGAAGTATACATTTGAAGTGGCGTTAGGGAAGTTTTTAGGATTCATGGTTAGTTGTCATAGAATTGAGGCTAACCTAATAAAAATTTAAGCTTTCTTGGATATGAAAGCACCAAAAAGTATAGAAGTTGATTGGGTGTGTTGCTATGCTTAATTGCTTTACCTCAAGGGTAACTAATAAGTAGTGTGTTCCTTTTTTCGATATTTTGAAAAAGCCATTCAAATAGATGGAAGAGTGTAATAAGGCATTCAAAAGCCTAAAAGAATACCTTGGAAAACCCTTGTTACTATCAAAGGATTTACTAGGTGAGACTTTATTCATTTGCTTAGCAGTTTCACCCTATGCTTTAAGCTTAGTTCTTATAAGGGAGGAAAAGAAGGCCTACGTCCTGGTTTACTACGCAAGCAAATGATTACTCTACGTAGAGACAGGGTATCTAGAAATGCAAAAGCTTGCCCTTGCCCTTGTCATGTCTACTAGGAACCTAAGATGGTATTTTAGAATATAAGGTGGTTGTTCTTAAAAAATTATCCTATGAGGCAAGCTTTATAGAAACTTGAATCATCAGGTCACCTATTAAAGTGGTTTGTCGAGTTAAGCTAGTTAAGGGGCAAGCATTGGTTGACTTCATAGTTAAGTTTACAACAAGACTGGGGAACACAAAAGTGTTAGTAGAGGAGAAACAAGAAAAGTGGAAATTATAAGTCGATGGTTCTTTAAATGAGTATGGTCCAGAGGCTTGGATACGAGGCTAAGCATGAGGCAATTCTAGTAAGGTTGTGTCTCACCCACCATTTAAAGGCCGACCCATTAGAAGTATATAGTGATTCCTAGCTTATTGTAAATCAAATCTTGGATGAATACAAAGTAAAGGATTGTGTGATGATAAAGTATCTTTGAAAGGTAAAAGGAGAATTGTGAAGTTCCAATCTAGTAAGATTAAGTGGATACCTCAGGATGACAATTGCACTACTAATGCTCTTGCTTATCTCGCAACGTCAAAGGACTCGAAGCTGCTAAAGCAGTGCCTATCGAGTTATTAGAAGTATCGACAATAGAAAAGGAAGCATAGGAAGCAATGCCAATCGCCCAAGGGGGAAACTAGATAACCCTAGTTGTAAAGTATTTGCTCAACGGCAAGCTTCCAGATGATTTAAATGAAGCAAGAAAAGCCTACAATAGGTCAGCCTGATATCTACTCCATGAAGGAACACTCTATCAATGGAGTAATTCTACACTACTTTTCTACTGTCTCAACGAGAATGAAGGGATGAAACTTTTCCATAAGATACATGAAAGATTGTGTGGAAACCATTCTAGGGGGCAATCTTTGGCCTATGAAATGCTGAGACAAGAATATTACTAGCCAGCCTAAAAGAAAATTGCAATAAAGTATGCTAAAAAATGTGACAAGTGCCAACGCTATGCGATAATGTTAAGATCTCACCCTAAGAAACCCCACGTCGATTTTAAGGCTGTGGCCACTTGCAAAATAGGGAATCAATATAGTTGGACCATTTATCATGGTGCCTGAAGGTTACAAGTTCGCCATTGTGGCAGTCAATTACTATACAAAGTGGGTTGAGGTGAAGGCATTTACAAGCATTGCTAAGGCAAATTGCACTAGTTTCATTTAGTCATATATCATCTACCACTTTGGTATCTAACATTCACTTGTCTTAGATAATGAAAAACAGCTTGACAACGTAAAAACAAGAAAGTTTTGCGATGCTTTTGGCATTCATAAGAATTTCTCAGTAGTCGTATATCCACAATCTAATGGACATGATGAAGCTATTAATAAGATCATCAAGCATACATTGAAGAAGCATCTTGACACCCTTTGAAGACTAGAATTGCTCGATTGTAGTGGCAGCAGCAAAGGAGATCTCTTTGGATTTCTTCTTCTCTACTTCCTCGACCTTTGCCTTGAATTCCTCCTGAGACTTTAATAATGACTCCCTTTCCTTCTTGACTGCATCAGTAAGCTCTTTGACTTTATATGAGAGCTCTTTGGTCTTGTCCTACTCAATTCATAGAAGATTCAAAGTCTTGTCATTTTTGTCTTTGGCATCCCTTGTCGTTTTCTTCTCGGCATCAAGGAGAGCCTTTAGAGACTTGATCTCTTTACGAGGCCCTCTAGTGTCATTCATTAATTGTTTAATCTCCCTATAGGAGATCAAGGCTATCATGAGAGCCTACAATAGAAGATTAAATTTTAGATATAGGTGTTATGTAGCACGGCAAGATAATGGAAAAAGGGAGAGCAAAAAGAACACTTACATTGACTTAAGAGTGAATCTACTCCTTGTGATGCTCGAGATGGGGTGGCTTTTCCGTAGAAATCTAATCCTAGTAAAAAATGAATTCATAAGGTCATTGAAGGCTAGATTGAATTGTAAAAGGAGCTCGAGTATTCTCCCAAGTTGGGCATTCGTTAAGTCACCCATAATGAAGTTAGAGTTTTGAACTTGGCTCCCCAATAGAAGCAAACGGGCTTAGCCATCGAGGGTATGGATAAGTTGAGGATCTCAATTACTGGTCCCTTATCTCATTGCCCACAAGAGTAATCATCTCTTTTATGTTGCTTTTGGAAAGGGGTGTATCGTCGATTTTCCTTTTCTCGTTGCAAGGAGGAGGCTTCTTAGAAGGGTCTCCACTAGAAGATAAGTCCCTTGTAGTAGCAATTTGGCCCTTCTTGTCATGGTTTGGGAGCTTCGACATTAGCATCTCTACCAAAAAAAGGGAAACAAAGAATCAAGTATTAATTTTTTTTTCAAATTTCACGAGTTTCAAGGAAGCATATAACTTAAACCAAAATCTAACTTTTCGTTCATGCCATAGGGAAGTCTATGCGAGATAACCAAAGAAGGAGTAGGAAGTTCAACAAGTAAACTAGACCGTCAGTATTTTTGGTTTTTAATAGATTGATGACCATTCTCTACTCCTTGGGAAGGTCGACGATGATTCTAATTCACTGTTGTCATTGTTGGGATAAAAGGGGGCACTCTAAAAGTCCCAAGGAAGGGGAAAGAGTTAGAATAAAGGACCTAAATGTAAAGGAAGATGACCTATTCTAAACAAGAACCGACCTTTATGAAGAATGCATCATTGAGCGTCAATCGTGTATTTCCTCTCTCCATCAAATGGATGAGTGTTCTAGTTGCCTTTCAACATGAAATACATCTTCTTCCAATCATGATTGGAAGTAGAACGCTTTCAGATGATAGGCGGTACCTTCTCTTTGGCTTGAGTATATGCACCAATGTAGTAATAACCTTGTTGTTTTGGCACTTGGCTAATGTAGTAGCAAAAAAAGAACTAGTCCAAACGTAGGGGAGAATCGAAGTAGGTGTTCCAATATATCCATATCTAGAAGAAAATATACCACAAGTTAGGGGTGAGCTGGGTAGGCGACATTTTAAGTCTACAACACAACCTCTTCACGAAAGGATAAAGAGGGAAGGTTTGACTAGCTATAATGCACCCATTGTAGATGATGAGACATCCTGAAGTGGCACCATCGATACATTGATGCTCATTTGGAAATACAAATTCAAAATATCGGCCATTGATATGACCTTCCCAATGCATAGCAGTCATTCTTGCCCTTTTTGATAAGACCTTTCAACTAAACGTGGCTCTCGGCTCATCTTTTCTTGTAGCTGTCGCATAAGATGCCTCTTTTTGGGGCATTTGAATCATTGATGATGGGATGAGGAAAGTTAGGGTTGGGGATCACAGTTGCAAGTAGAATAGGGACATTGTCGACCATTCTCGTCCATGTTATCAATTGAAGGAACAATGTCGAACTCATCGATATCACGAAAGATAGGGTCGTCCTTTGGAATGATGGCATATTCGTGACGTGAGGGTTCAACAATGTCGACGGCATTAGGGCAAACATGAGTTGAAGGCTTGACCTCTTAAGGACCACTAGAAGAAGCCATTTCTAGAGACAAAGGAAGGAAGGTTAAAAACCTAACACAAAAGGTCGAACCTAAGGATCTAAAAAGATTAGTTATCGGTTAGACTTAAAAGGTTGGTTTTTAAACCAAACAGTCAACCCATTCCTGTTATGGGTGACCTAACCTAAAGCATTCTAGAAATCTAATACGCTCCCTAAATTGCCAAAAAGACATAAAACTATTCTCAGAACTATGAAAACAAGTAATTTCATTCTTTTCTTGTATTTTTCTATGTTCTAATGCATTTATTGTAGAAAATATCCAAACCTGACAAAAAGATAGGAAGTTAAGGAAGAACCACTTACTATTTTGGGAAGTTTGTTGAGATTCTCAAAACAAACGAACTTTTTTGGGAGCAAGGAAAGCATGCATAAACGACAACAAATGGAGTCTTTGATGCAGAAGGTTAGAAGGCTTGGGAGGTGTTTGGGAAGCTTTAGTACTCTAGGATGATTTTTACCAAAGTAACTCTAGAGAATCAAATGAAAATGGTGAAAAATGCGTTTTGAGACCCAACTCTTATACTCTAAGGAAAAAGAAATCAAAGCCATTGGAAATTATAAATTTAATAGTAGGGGATTATGGCAACCAAAGGTCACCATCCGACGGCCTAGATTTTAGGTAGGAATATTTGAAATCAATCCAACAGCTCAGATTGAACTTTCAAAAAATGAAACGACCTCTAACACCATGACGTGACGGTCGTAGCAGACAAGGAAACTACTTAGCAGTACGTGTTATCAAAGGCCCAAAAGATGTAATCATTGCAAGGTCAAAGACTTCTTTAATAAGCAATCCTAGGGAGTAATGATCTTGACATCCAAATCATAGAAGAACAGTTTATACCTCAACCTCAGAAGCGCGAACTAACTTGGTGAGTTACTCCCCGCTAGGGGACAATTGTTGTTGGTGATCTCGATGGCCCGAGGCTCAAAAAAGATAACATAAAATGCCCAATAGGGGCCCAACTCTACAAAGACATCTTGGTGGAGAACAAGTCGACCGGGCGTCCCCTAGACGTCAACATATTTTAGAATGGACAAGAAGTTAAGATGAAGCAATGGCTATATTTGTTAAACTCTGAGATGAGAGTTTGAATTTTGAAATGGGCACTCAAATCTCTATAAAAAAAGGAATAATCCTTCTCGCACCATTCAAGAATATCATATATGAGGAAAGAATTAAAAAAAAGAATATTCTTGATTTTATTATATCTTGTTTATTATTTAATTTAATTATTTTATAGGAGAAATTATAACTATAAAAAGGGGCTGCAAACCCAAGGAAGGGGGTTCCTTTTTCCATTTTTTTCTTTTGGTTTTTCCCTTTTTTGGCCTTCCCAAGTTTGTATACACAAAGAGAAGATAATAGAACAAGAAGCAGCAGTGGACGTAGCTCACGTTGAGTGAACCACTATAATTTCTGATGTTTATTTTTTTGCGTCATTAATTTCTTATTTTTGTGAAAACATTGAGTGATTTGTGAGGTTATTGTTGACTAAATTTGACCATCAACAATATGAATACACTATATTGGCATATGCTTTCAAACCAATAATTTATAAAGAGCCATTATTATTGTTTAATTGGCTATTTGGCTTTACATTACATGAAATAAATGTTAAATAATCGTACAATTATGAGAGTAATTATGATGACATCGTGAAAAATAAAATGACAAGCAATTTTTCCTAATAATTTTGCATATTTCTTAAAGTGAATATTATATATATGTGATGGTTTAAGGACTTTTTAAGATTCCTCAACATCCTTACTATTTATGAAAATAAGAAAATAAGCATGGAGATCTTGAAATTATGAGAGATTAGAAGTTTGTGATATTAAACTCCCATGAATATTAAAAAAATAGTTGCTTGATATGTAACTTAGAGAGGCTTTAGTACATACCCGTTGTATGTCTAAATGTCAATACTAAGCCTAAATCAAGGGAGAAATTTTGTCATTATTAGTTCATTATAAGAATATTATTATGACAAATGAAAGGCTATAGTGGCAACTCAACAAAGGATACGCCTATCAAACATTCAAAATTTAAATATGATCTTGTAAAGCCTAAATGGAGGATAAGCTAATGAAAGAGTTGAGCTATTTGTTGTCTCCTCTTTGTTTTATTCAAGTTCATTTAATTGAGCACAATATGATATTATGATATAAGCACTCTCCAACTTTAAGAAAGTCACATATAATCACTGAAGTGAAAAAGTGACAAGAAAAGAAAATTAAAAGGCTTGTGATGCAAAATTGTTTAGAAAGATCACATACATAGCCTAATGGATTAATAATAAATTAATTATGATATATGAAAGTTTCAATTTGTTGAGTACATGAATTAAATGTCTGATGATATTATCATTATATTGATGAAAAAGAAAAATAATCATAGTAGCTATAAAGGATACAAGATGTCTATACATTATGTTTAGTTTTATGTGTAGAGAAACACACATAAGGGTATATGTTATTACTAATATGGTATATTAGAAACTTATTTCCATTTTCTCTGTCAAGTTATAATAAGATAGCTATGAAAAATTTGTTATGATGAACTAGAAGTTCGCTAACCTAAAAGACACATCGGGCATGAACATATGTATTTTAAAAATCCCTATAGATAATATCGTTGGAAAAATATTCCGACCATCAGAGGCAGAGAATTTGCAGTTAGATATTACTGATCATCGCACATATCAATTGATTGAGCATGACAAGGCAATTTAAAGTTGTTACTTAATATGATAAAGATAGTGACTGAATCACTTCTCAAACTACTAATTTAATTAGCTTGGCTTGAGGTCTCTAAATGATAAACTATTAACTTAAGAGTCTAAAAAATATTTGAAACAATGTAGAATTTTCTGGTCTAAAGTACCATAGTTTTTGGACGAGAAAGAAACTTGGAAATATATTGGTATTATGAAGAGACAATATTCTTAAAAAAGGGATTTACTCGTAAAAGTTTATTGATATGACAATTTGACATCATTGTTAAAGACCAAAGTTCTTGAAGTCATTGAGCTCTTGAAGTAGTTCAAAAAGCATACCTGAAATTTAAAAATAGTGAAGAAAAAAGGGAGATCTTGATAAGTCCTGTCAATATAAAAACAAAATTAAATTGCAATAAAAGTTATTGTCGATAATTACAAAAAGCATGAACTACTAATATATTGAAGAGAAAGCAAGGATCTTGAAAAATATTTGAAATCTGTTGAAAGTGATTGATGTGAAAAAAAGGCTATAAACATAAGATGAAAAGTCCAGGCAAGTATATATGTTGATGCAAAGTATTTTGGACAATCTAAAATATTTTAAATATTAAAGCTAATTAAGTGGAAATGAATATTCATATGAAATAGTGCACATAAAATGTATGAGATTATAGAATAAATTATGAGTTATAATAAGTTTTTATAGAAAACTTATAATGAATATGAGTAACAATACTCATATACGATGGATATGCAATTATATCTTGACAACCTAGTAATATATAAAAATAGGATCATATGCATTTGAAAAATATGTTGTAACGATCTATTGATATTTATAAAAAATCCTAAAGGAGCTTCAAAGGTCTGAAAGTAATAAATTGAAATTGTGCGCTTAATTATTAAGGTTACAAAGATCTTTGTGTAAAAGGATGCAATCTATATAAGAATGCTGACCTGAAGATTGAGATTTGCTTAAAAGAATGCTTGTCCATAATTTCTCTTACATATAAGAAAATTGTTCTAAAGAACTTTCAAGGATATAGTGCTTTTTTTTTTGTTATCATGTATTTGATAATTATATATTTTCAGGATATACCAAAATAATTTTAAGTCTTGAATTTTTAGTTAGTGTTTTGCATATCATCTTAGTATTTAATTTTGTATATTATTATATGAAATATTATCAGAATAATTAAGTAGAACAACAAGTATTTGGCTACAAGGTGCACAATATTTTATACTCAGTTGGAGATGAGTTTATGTACAAATAATTGTCTACCGATTAGAAAATAAATATAGGTAAAAGTACATTCACGTATACTCATAAAAATAGTCAGTACTTTTATAAAACTCTTTATCATAAATGAGCTTCTAAAGAATGATAGTTGAAATATTAGCAAATGTGCTAAAGGTAACAAGTTCAGATAGTCGATTGCATATATCTTGAATTTTTTTTGTGTACAATAATATGTATTGACTCAATCATTTTCTATCAAATCAATTATTATTGATAGAGCCACGATAGCGCTACAAGGGAGACACAAATACACAATGTACTCTTTTCCCATAGTCAAGTTTTTTTCCAACTAGGTTTTCTTGACGAGGTTTTTAATAAAGTAATCTTAGTAGCGTATTATAAGAATGATGTACTCTTTTTCCTTCACTAGAATTTTTGTCCCATGGGTTGTTTTTCTTATAAGGTTCTAATGAGGCATATTCTAAAGTGTTAAAGATCCAACGAAGAGTCTTATGATTAATTAAATTGACATTATTATTGATGTTCACCTGCTAACACCCCCAATGTGTTCTCCAATGGTTATTTGATTTCTTGAACAAGGATGTTCTTGATCTCTTGAAGTGAAAAATTATCATCCAAGTGATATTGAAGAAATTATTGGTCGAAATAATACTATTAGTGTGGAATTGAATTTGCTAATAGCACAAGACCTCATACGACAATCTTTGCTATTGTACTAGCAAGATATAGTTCCCAAAGACATTGAAAAGTTGTTAAACAAGTATTTCATTTTAATTGTGGAAAATCTGATATGGCTATATTTTTCAAACACTTAAATTAGAATTGATTGGATGAATATTTTTTAGTCCATATAAAAGCATGATAAAATACATGCTACTTGTTTGCATATGGTGGTACTGCTATATCTTGGCAATTTATAGAGCAAACTATCATCGTTGCATCTTTGAATTATGTTGAAATGTTTGTAATTCATTAGATAATCATCTTATGTGTATTGTTGAGATTTTTACTCCAACATATCCAAGCAACATATGACCTTTTTATTTAGCAAAGGAAGTCTGTCGGTGTTATATGGGAGATTGTAATGTTTATCACCCAAATTAAGGAGACATAATAAAACGTGTTTCCCAAAGGCTCTTTTTCATGCTTCAGCTCTTGAAGGACAACATTCATCAAAGTTGTTCATGTGACAACTTGGAAAATTTGTATAGAGATACTTCCTATAATTACCTTTGAGAAATTAGTACGAAAGATTAGTATGCGTTGACTCAGAAATTTTAGGTATGATTTTGCAGAAGAAGACATGTTGATATGGGAGAGAGGTTATTGGCTATTGTACTCTTTTTTCCTTTACATACATTTTGTCCCATCGGGCTTTCTTAGCAAGATTTTTAATGAGACAGTTCTAAGTCAAATCTTACAAGCATAACGTACTTTTTTTTTCCTTAACTAGGATTCTTTTCCCATATGGTTTTTCTTGGAAAGATTTTTAATGGGCTATATATTCTTAAGTGATGAACATCCAAAGGAGAGTGCTATGAATAAATTAGTTTATTAGTATGTATGATCATATTCCTAACACCCTCATGAATTGCATTATCACCACCTTAATGATTTTTAGTGTTGGTATTTTATAACCTTCATAACCTCCCAATTACCATTCTATTAATATTGTTTTGTTGTTATTAACTTTTTACTTTTGGCTTCTCTCACTTTATGATTCTTAGTCTATATGTATGACCTTTGAGATATTATATCTATACGTAACATAAGATGATGAATGATAAGAATGTTTTTTATTTTTTATTTTTTATTGTCTCCCTATTTTATGCTATCTAATTTGGTTCTTTACATTTGTTTCGTAACAGAAACATATATTTATTGTGGAATTTCCTCTCCACTGGAGGGTATTTTCAGGTTTTAATGGTTGAGATTTTGCACTTCTACCGTGTTATAATTCAACTTTATGTTGAAGCTCTCACCATCGAAGGGGTGCATTCCCCCAGGATTATATGAATTTGTGTGACTCAGACAAGAGAATATCTCAATTGCCTCGGATCATTTGGCCGTCTCAAAGATTTATACGATCGTCCAAAGCAATTATTGGGTGGCGAGATTGAAAATCTGATTCTTATGATTAGTGATGTGGGAATGATCAAACGGTGGTTTTTTGAAGATGTGTTTGTAGCAACAATGGCAGTACAGTTGGATGAAATAAAGAAAAGGACAACAAATTATTCCTCAAATCACCGCTCTTGAACGATTGTTTAACTTGAATAAAACATACTACACGCAACCCAGGTGGCCTATTCCACGCTACTATCAATATCAATTATAACAAACAATTGTGTTGGCCCTATAACATAAACAAGCTGTTCCAATTGCACGAACAACAGCAAGTGGAAGATTATTTGTGATCCTGATAAATCATTAATTGGCAGAAACTTGAAATAGTAAAAAGCTAAATAAAATATAAGTGAAATCAATCAACCTGTAACGTCGCTAATAAAACGACCCAAAATAACAACAGGAAGGAACATCCACATATTAGTTCAGTGTTTTGAACATTGTTCCATTCAAATATCCTAAACCAACAAAACTGATTAACCAACAAGACACTTAAATTTGGTTCACAAAACAGAACAAAATGCAAATCTTCTTCAAAGTGACCAATCTCTGTCATCTAGAAGTGCTGACGAACTGCAAGAAAGTATCAAAAGAGCAATTGTAAGTAAACTGCAAAAACAAGTAAACAGATTCTAGACAAATGAAACGAGAAAGAATCAATAAAGGAAATTTGCTTCTAAGTGGACAAAATGAAACTGGCAATGATAAAAATTGCAACAAGAAGCAATCACAAAACCGACAACCAAGTCAAGATATGATTTCCAACATAAAACTCGATTTAACTTTCAAAGCCAGCCATTGCATTTTCGCCTGCTTACATACCTAAGATACATTATATAAATTTTTTCCATTTAATGCTAAACAATCTCTAGAGAGCAAGCAAGCAAGCAAACAAACAAACAGAAAAATAACAAAAAACTTACCTCATATGTTGCTTGGGTACATGAAAACTCTTACTCTAGCACCCTTCAAAAGCAAGCAAAAAAGAGAAACAACGAAAATAATCAGAAACCCATTACTAGATGAGAAAAAACATATCATTTAAAAAAAATCGCATTTTGCAATTTCCAGTATAAGAATACCATAGATTTAGGGGGCAGGTTTGACTTGAACTTAGCACGAACAACACCGCTGTTACCATGAGGCCTTGCAACCTTGCCCCAAATGCAGCGATAGTGGGACCCATTCTTCTTCACCTTGGCTTTGTAGATGTAAGCCAGCCGCTTTCCACGGTACCAATCGACCTCCTCCTTGGTGTTCACTCCCTCAATCTGGATCAAAGAGGTGTTTGGGTACTGATTCGACTTTGACCTAACCCCCACCCAGACGAACAAAAAATCAATCGCCAAACCAATATCCCTTTTTTACATTTCATTTTCTCAGCAGCCAAACAAGATGAAACGACAGAAAAATTAACAAAATGTTGACAAAATCAAGAACAATTACCTCTTGTATCCTAGGATTGTTCCTCTGACGTAGAGTCTGCCATGAAATTAAACAGACATAATAAGGATAAAAAGCCCACACTCGAATTCGAATAGTTTATGTAAGAACTAAAGACGAAGATATAGATCACAGAACCTGACACGCTCTCCTTGGCGTCCCTTCACCATTTTCGCTCAGGGTTTCTTTGTTTCGATCTTTGTTCCAATGGAGGTTCCCACACACCACCGACCTGAATGTATAAAACCCTAATTTTGAAGAAGGTGAATATTAGGGTATTTATAGTGGGCATGTTCGGTTTATGGATGAGGGCTAATGCCCTGCCCTTATCGTTTATGAGGCTCTCGCCTTTGGACTTGAATCCATGTTCGGCCCCTCAGAGTATTAGGCCCAAACAAGGGAACTGCATGGTGTTACGCAAAGACCGAACCCCACCGCGGCCCCCACAACAAACACAAACCACCCCCCCTTCTTTTTCTTTTTTTTTTTTTTTAATTTTCTCATCTTATAATATTTATTTATTTTTTATAAATATCATGCATGTTTTTTTATAATATAACTTAATATATAATAAGAATAATAACATAACACAAACTTTTTTAAGTATAGCATAAATAAGCACAATTTTTAAAAATATGGCATAGTATATAATTTCTTAAGAATTAATGAGACATGTAGCCTTTTTTTTTATTAATAGAGTTAAAATATATTTTCAATGCATGAATATTCTTTATATATCTCATTATATATGTGTAAAGAAAATAGTGACCTTAATAACAATATTGTTAGTTTTAATTTATATTTTTAAAATAATAATAACATACGTATTCAACATTTTAAATGGACTATGATATCATTTTATTCAACAATAGCCTTTTTTTTTATTAATAGAGTTAAAATATATTTTCAATGCATGAATATTCTTTATATATCTCATTATATATGTGTAAAGACAATAGTGACCTTAATAACAATATTGTTAGTTTTAATTTATATTTTTAGAATAATAATAACATACGTATTCAACATTTTAAATAGACTATGATATCATTCTATTTAAGAAAATCCTTAGAATTTAGGTGTGTATTGCTTAAATTCATAAGGTGCTTGACATGTTGGAAAACATGTACATAGTAGAATTTTAAAATTTTGTATTTAAAACCTTTTTTCTAAAACAAGTTAGACATGCTATATACGATAAATTAATAGTAAATTTTCGTATCTCTTAATAGACCAAAAACCGCACTTCTAACTAAACAATCTTCTTCAAAACTACTACGTAAGAATTCAACTACAAGAGCTTCAACCAATTGGATTTCCTTGCTATTTTCTTTCTATTATTGGAATACAAGTGGTTGCACATCGTTTAGTCTTTCCTCTAGGCACTGTCTCCTTCCAACCACTAGAGAAGACTAAGAAATATTGTTTGTGATATTAAACCATATACCTATGAGAGTTTTAGAGTTTCTCTCACTAAAATACTCTGTCTAAACTTCTTAAGTAATCTAAGAAACAATGTTCCCTTTATATGAGGTCAGATAGGGACTAATTCTTATTAGATTATGCTTAAAAATTTGAGCTTGGATCAACTCTCGTCACAAAAACGCATTAGGCATAGATTGCTGACCTAGCAGGGCAGGTCGACCAGACTAGATTATGTCCGATCGACCAAGCTGATGTGGCAAACACGACCATACATTTCCCAGCTCCTAGAGAGCTATTCGATTAACCTATTTGAACCAATTGTATAATTACTACTTTTTTTGACCTAAGTATCCTTCATTGAGCCTCAGTTTTAATTCAAATAACTCAATACAAAAGTTATCTAAATAAAACAACCATATACAGATAATCTCATACAAATAAAATATATTCAAATAATTTAACATGTTTATTTTGAATTAATTCACAAGATCAATTCAACCAATAAACTAACATGAATTATTAAATCTAATCAATCGAATTTTAACCAACCCAAGAATTAACATAAGTTATCAATATGTAAAAAAAACACGTCATGTCGTTACAAAAAAATATGTGAGCTAACAAAAAGGACTCGATATACATAGATAGATTAGGCTTCTATAATTATAAAATATGTCTCGGATATGTACATTTTATAATTATCAACTATAAACCTATTCCACTAAAAGCTTAGAGGTATACACTTGAACTTATAAATTATGAAACTTCAATAAGTTTATCGTCCATAACATATCATAATGTGTAGCATCCTCATAGGATATTCATAATTAGCTTAAGAATAAAATTCTGTTTTACCTTTCCAATTATATTTATTTTATGGAGGCCTTAGGTCTTCTCTTCAAAAACCTTCTACCACTTAATATTAAAAAAAAAATCAAAGTTTTATATTAACATGCATGAATAGTTTTTAGTGAGTGGCACTCCCTATTCCATATGACATGTTATCAACGTACATGACAAAACATATTATAAAGCAAACAACCAACGCAATAAGCAAACCTATAAGCAATATAATAACCAGCCATAATATTATGGCCCCATTCTAAATAAAAGAAAATGAAGATTACAAAAAGATCAATCGAAATATATATTGATTCTTCATCTTTATCTTCTCGTTGTCTTCTTCTTCAAGTGGCGTTCGTCTTTAATTTTTAATCTCATATAGATCAAAAAAAATTATTTTTCTGGCTATCATAAAATTCCATGTTTCTTAAAATTGTCTCAAAAAAACAAAAATAAACAACTGCATCAAAAAACACAACTATTTTTTAAAAATAGTTTTGTCCAATATCGGCCTTCTAGTCTGTAATTATCGGCCTGCTTGTTTCATATAAAACCCACGGCTCTATCAACGTCTAGCCTGCCGGTCCGATGCTAAATCAGCATTTTTTAATCTTTTGCAAAAAAACAAATTTTTATGCAGTTTTAATTTATTTTTTAACAATTCAAATACAAAAAGATTTATAAACACAAAAAAAAAAAAAAAAAAAAAAACACATAAAACTACAATCATCTCCATCTTCAAGATCCGTCATCAATATTTTAAAAGAAAATTTATAACCAAAATCTATACCCTTTTTGGCTTACAAAATTTCTATAAAATAAAATAACAAACCCGTGACGATGATGATAAGCCGCCATCTAATTACATAAAAAAATATAGATACATATTTTAACCTCTAAAGAACTATAACTGGTAAAAAATTAATTAGAAAAAATAATTAAAACCAAAAATTTAATCAACCATAATTAAGTAATAACATTCACCACGTAATTTTATGACAACATATAAATATACATATAAAACCTTAGAGTCTCAACTATCTAAAAAATTCAATTCAAGCATAAGTGAGATCAAGATCACATAATTTATGTACATAGTATGACCACAAACTCGCAAAATCAATGTAAAACCTCACTCAAATACCAATTGTTGAAAAAACATGAATGCATCAGAATTTTAAAAATTTTAAATCAAAGCCTTTTTCCAAATAACAAGTTAGGCATGTTATATATATAAATTAATTTAAGATCTTACGTACCTCTTATGATTGGAACCATACTTTTGGTAAGAAAAACTTTGATAGAACTGCTACTAAGAATTGTGTCTTGAAGAGTTTGAACCAACTAGTCTTCTTTTCTATTCTTTTTTCCACAACCAGAATACGAGTAGACACATGTCGTTTAATTCTCCTCTTGGTAAGTCTCCTTCCAACCATAAGAGAAAACCAAGAACTAAGGTTTGGGATATTGAACAATAGCCCTATGGAAGTTTCAGAGTTTTTCTCTCGAGAATTGTAACGCCCGCCTAATTTGATGTAACGGATAATGTTATGTTAATGACGACGTTAATGTTATATTAATGATGATGTTAAGTGATATACTCATGATAAGTGTTATACTCATGATATGTTATGATATATGATAAATGGTGCTAACCATTTTATTCTAAGTGTTATGACAGGTGACGCTCGCGTGGAATTGATGTGCTCAAATGTTCATGTCATTTATGTTATGTGTTTAATTATATTTTTATGGACAATTATATGTTATGAATGAATTTTGAGTGTTAACGCAGTTCGGCAGGCCGGACTATCAAGTTCGGCAGGCCGAAATGATGTCCTCAGAACGGCAAGCCGATGGTATATCATCGGTAGGCCGGACTTCTGGGATCGGCAGGCCGAACTTCTGAGATCGGCAGGCCGATGATAGCTGACAAGTAGTCAGCAGAAATTTTTACAAAATTGTGATAAGGTTGAATTTATTTATGGATGTTTTATTCTGATTAAATAACATACTTATGGGATGATTTCTTTAATTTTGGAAATAAAACATTTGACTTTTCAATTATTTGAATTAATGGATAAAGTTTTCCCGTTTTGCAAAGACGATTTATGGCAATTCGAACCGATCTTGGAAATTCTGACTTTTCTCTTTCAATTTTATCCATTCACACGTTTTTGGCTTGGCATTTAATCAGAAAAATTTCTGATTTGTAATAAGAGGATGAGTTTTTGTTTTTCTTTATTTTATTTCCACAACTCTCTCTCTCTAAATTCTCTCTCTCGATTTTTCCTCTCTCTCTCATTCTCTCTTCTTATCACATTTTTCTTATTCATCCTCTCAAAATTTTCCCTGCTATTATTTGTTAAAATATTCAAATTTCTTTGGGGTATATTCAAGGAATTTTAAGAAGGAGTCGTTCTAAGGTATGAGTTAAATTTTTAAGT
>CAMOHE010050024.1:0-20475 GCA_946598075.1 Artocarpus hirsutus | reverse complement strand
AATTGACTTCTATAACATAAATACTTGAAGGAGTAGTCACACTACTCTTCTTCTTCTTCAGATCATCCAAATAGAGCTTGCAGTTTCTTTTCCAATAACCAGGCTCATTGTAGAAAAAGCATACTCCTTCCTTTGGTGGTTTAGCCTCAAAATTAGGATTGGGCTTGGGCTTCTTAAAGTCCTTGGAAGCCTTATTCTTGCTGTTACCCTTTCCTTTCCTTTTCATACCTTTCCCTTTATTAACCATCAGAACATCTTTGGTATTCTTGATGTTCTGTTCAGCAGTCTTAAGCATCCCATGCAACTCAGAAACAGTCTCTCCATATTATGCATGTTGTAGTTCATAACAAACCCATCACATACATCTGGCAAAGATTGCAGAATGATGTCAAGAGCCAACTCTTGGCTAATCTCAAGACCAAGTTTCTGCATATGATTAAGATGACCCTTCATCTTTAGAATATGAGGACTCACTGAACTGCCAACAGTCAACTTGCATGAGAGTAATGCCTTTAAGGTGGCAAACCTCTCAATTCTAGCTTTCTCTTGGAACATTTCCTTGAGATGGCCTATCATGGTATAAGCCTCCATTTCCATCAGTTGCTTCTGAAGCTCTGATTCCATGCTTCCAAGCATGAGGCAAGTGACATCAACAGAGTCATTGAGATGCTTACTATGAGCATCCTTTTGAGCTTTAGGAGCATTAGCAGCTAGTTCATCAGGGATAGGTTTATCAAGGACATATTCTTTCCTCTCTTACTTAAGAACAATTCTCAAGTTTCTATACCAGCCAAGGAAGTTAGTTCCATTGAGCTTATCCTTCTCAAGGATCGTTTGCAGTGACAAGTTAGACGTGGTGTTTGATGCCATTATCTACAACAAATATATATACAGAGTACTCAGCATTTTATTAAACAAATTTTAACAAGGCATAATTTAAATCCCACTAATTTTATCAAATCAATAACCCTCAATTTTAATTTAGCAATCACAACAATTGTAATTATAGTGGGCCAAGATCCATATTTCACCTCACTTTAAGTAAGCTTTGGCTTATCACCTAAAGTATGGTTATGTAGGTAGGTAACACTTTACCAATTACATCTTATGTAACTCTTGGATAAATATGGGATTTGACATCACATGTCCTTGAAAATTAAAATCCCATTTAATGCCCTAGGTCCAAAGCCATTTTGATAACCTAGTTAAGTCTAACCATTTCAAACATATGGATATCACTATTATCCATCATGTCTTACCTAGATGGCTTAACACACCCTGCTTTGGCAGAACCTATGTTTAGCAATCCAAGTCTTGACAAGTGTTGAATTATGGAAGGCCTTTTAATGACTTAATATTAAATGAGGGTTCTACTTTATTTTCATTTTATTGTTTATTATTATGCCGCATCACATACATAGCATCATATACACAGCATCACATACATAACATCATATACATAACATAATAATAACACAATAAGCGTGTCATAGCATGGCCCAAATCTAATTGATCTTCATAAGGCAATATGAAGGTTAATGGTCATTCCTAGGTAATCTTCATCTCCATGGATTTCCTTAGATTGCCACGAACGGACTCTATCTTGAGCCTCCATCTTGAACCTCCATCTATCTTGATTTTGGGCTTTGATTTAACATTACAAATTGCAATATAAAATATTCTATTTCTTCTAAATAGATAATAGATTACAACAAATTGATAAACGACACGTAGGCTGTATTTAAAATTACAAACCCAAAATAAAATAAAATTAAATAAAACCTGCCAATCACATTGGTGTAAAAGGGGTCATGCTATGCACCATGCAATTCTCACTAAACACAAAAATATACTAATATAATATCATTAAAGTTAAATTTTTATTATGACTAAAACGATTTATGTGACAAATCAATTCAGGGTCCAAGGGGTAGCGCCCCTAGTAGCGGTCCCGCTAGCTGGTTAGCAGGCAGGGGTCAAGGGGGCAGAGCCCCCGAAAGGTAAACGATTTACCTTACTCGTTTGAAAGAGTTGCTGCCTAAATCCATTGAGTTTAGTTGATTAGATTACTTAATTTGTTCATAACAGAATTAATTAATCTCTGTTTAACACTTAAACGAATTCATGAATTTATTGATCTGTTCTAAACCGATCATCCTTGTTTAACAATTAAACAGACCCTATGATATAGATTAATCTGTTCAAAATAGATTATCATTTTTTAACATTTAAACAGTCCACACCTTAATAAAACCGAAACCATATTTACAGTGTATCGTTCAATCATCTTAAAATAGAATACTTCGTTCTTGTTAAATTGTAATATTAATCAAATTACAACAATATGTTACAAGAAACAGAAAACACATTAATCAAATTAACACGGTAAAAATGTTTAATCAAATAAAACCTCAAACACATTAATTTAATTAATGTATAAATCGTATTCATGCATATCACATATACACAGAACCACATAAAATCAATTTAATCGAATTTGTAAGTCGCTCTGATACTACTGTTGGGTTTTGTTGGATTTTATGATTTACATACACAGCAGAAAATTAAAAATTAATTCCCACAAACCCTCGCAGGATCCATGTAATTTGATTAGATTGATAATAAAGTCATGAAATCTTACCAAGATGACAAAACGGGCAAGATTCTAGAAGGGAGTGAGCGAGTTCACTCTGGTAACATCCTAACTTGAGCTTTTAGTAATTATGATCGGATTCAGATGTTGTTACTTAGAGCAATGTCCTCTGTAGGTATCCACACGAACAGACTCTCTCAAAAATTAATTAGTGTGCTAGCACCCTCTCTTTTGCGTTAAAAGACTCTGTCTAATTTTAGGGTTTTAATGTTTTTTGCCCTTTTAGAATGATAGAACACCTTCTTTCTTCTTAATTCGACTAAAAACCCTAAAGCAGATATATATATATATATATATCTGTTGACTTCGAGATAGAGTCAGATTGTCAATAGGGTAAACTGTAATTCGAATATGACTTAGATAATCTAGATAATGTCTGTAATTCAAATCTGATTCAAAAAATCTTGATAATGTCAGTAATTCAAATATGATTCAGATAATCTAGATAATGTCAGATTCAATGAACGTAGACATATTTAGTCCATCGAATCTGGACATTATCAGGTTCATTGAACCTAGACACAGTTAACCAAAAATTTGTTCTTGATCTGTTCTAAGTGTGTGACCCTGTAGGTTCACATAACGTTGGTAGTGGACTTATAATTCTGTTTCTAGCACACAAATAATAAACGGCCTCTAGCAAGACATTATGATTACTCAAGTTATGCGAATGTCAATAATCCGACATAACATAATCCGCAATAAGTATTAAAGTCCTTTTTGTCACTAGATTCCTTGATTAAACATAAGGCATGGTTTATGTCATCCTTATACTATTTAATGATATTATTTCTCGATCTTAAGTAAACTGATATTGATAACCTTTATCAATTCATTTCATTATGGCCATACATTTTACTTCCGTTTAACTTATCGAGGGGCCCATAGATATCTTTCTCATGATAAATGAGGGGCAAATTACTTCTTAATCACTC
This sequence comes from Artocarpus hirsutus, assembly GCA_946598075.1. NCBI lineage: Eukaryota > Viridiplantae > Streptophyta > Magnoliopsida > Rosales > Moraceae > Artocarpus > Artocarpus hirsutus. Next base: position 16,887 of record CAMOHE010050024.1, on the reverse strand, counting down.
ACATTCCTCACATGATTCACTTTATATCCAACGACAATCTATTCCATCATCCTGTTAAAGATAATATTAGATTGTATCAAAATATAGAACTTGTCATGTAGGAAACCATGATGATTTCAGGTTAGAGGACTAGGATAATACTATTGTAATGAGAATCACTTATGACAATTACCCATGTAGTATTCTCATAGCGAGTCGATCCAATACATCATTTCTCAAATATATATCTATGAGTTGACTTAGTATCTCATACGCATGATTAGTAAAACATAATCATCAGTCAAACTTCATACTAGTCTTCATTCATTATTATCCTAATAATAATGATCGACTAGGAATAATTAAGAATATAATTCAATTTTCACCAAAGAGTTTTACAATCAAGTCACATACTTGATGACCTTAAGCAAAATTAACTATTCATAAAATAATAATAATAATAATAATAATGCTCCTTTATTAATAAAATGCAAATGTAATGAAGTCAATATGTGGTCATTACATAATTGGCCTAAGGAACATCACTAATACATAGGTCCCAATACCATTTTTGTAACACTATATTGGATTTATGCCTAAAATAAATTATACATATTTAGTTTGGAATTATTGAATTCTGAATTATTTATTTCGCACTTGAATTGTTAATGTGACATAGAAAAATGTTCTCTGTGACACATAATGTAATATAACAATTGTTTTCACATTTAACTGAGCATTAGTTAATTAATTAATTGATTATTTTTTAAAATATATTCTTAAATAAATATGATTTATTTTTGAATTTAGATTTAGATATATATATATATATTTATGGTTTTGAACCAAATCTTTTTATATATATCAGATTTTATGATATATATATATATATATATAAACAAACGTTTACTTTTACTTTTACTTTATATATATATATATTATATACATATATATAAATGTTAAAAAAGGGAAACATTTTACGTTTCACGTAAACAAGTTTTAATATATATATATATATATAATTTGAAAGAATCACATACCTGATTTGTTAAAAAAAAAAAGAGAAAAAAGGAAATGAAAAAAGTAAGAATCATGTAAAATATATCCTTTCCTCATATATCTGATATGGTGGTTATTTTAAATTAAAAATCAATTGAAAAATTACTAATGGCTCAGATATAAAAAGTGAGAGATAACAGTTATCTCAAGAGATTTTTCATTCACGTAACTTTTGCAGAATACTTAGAAAGAAAAACTGAAAGTTCTTCTCTGAAAAAAAATCTGCTATTTCATGTGTTGAGTACATAAATGATTCAGAAAAGTGTGAGGAAAATTCATTCTTGCAGTTTGACGCCCACTCGTCTTTCCATTGGTGTGGAGGCCTAGATTGGAAGATCGTGGTGTCAAAGAGGAAAGCTAGGATATCCTGATAGTCTTCAAAATGTTAGCAAAATTCCTAAAGCTTTTTATTATTAATTAAAATTATATATCTATTCCCGATGAACAAAGTTTTTAGAAAATTTTTGTTTATCAACGATACGTTCGTTCTACTGCGTTTCATATTTTAATTCTAACACTCACATTCTCTCTCTGCTTTTGATTTCAAAAATTGAGCAAAAGCTCTTGATCTCCAACAAGGTTGGAAGCTTAGAAGCAAGGATTGGCCTCCACAAACTTAGATTCAAGCTCGAATTTTAAGGTTAGTTTAACTGTTTTCAAATTTCAAACTTTTTCTTTAAACTTTCAATTTCTTCAAAGTGTTATTTGAACTTATTGAGCTTAGGAAACCTTAAATCTAGGTTAGTAGAACACAAACCCACACAAATTTGAGCTTGATTTGGACGAAATCAAGCTTGATCAACTTTTTCTCTTTTTATCCATTTTTAGATTTCTTTAGAATTTTCTATGTAAATCTTGTTTAAAATTGTTTAAATGTGTTCTATTATATTTATCTATTATTTATGAAAGTTACCCATGCTTGAGAATTGAGAAAATAGGTTTAGATTGAGATTTTGATCTCGAGGAGGCTGAGACTCGACGTCTCGGGTCCCTAGATTTTTTCAATTTGACAGGCCAATCTTGAACATTGGCATACTGGACTCATGAGTTCGGCATGCCAGATTCATATCATTAGTAAGCTGAACCTAGAAAAGTTCGATAGGCCGATCCTACATAGCCAGTAGGCCAAACTGTGTAGTTTAGTAGGCCAGACCAAGGAATTCGACAGGCCAACTGGCCATAAAAAAATGACTGTTTTTCACCCGTTTTTACTCTTTTAAACCCAGATTAAGAAATTTAAACTTTATAATATGATTTTATAGACATAAATGGCACACTAAGGCACCGTGCGATAGCTTAATATTGTAGAATATCTTAAGTTAGATATTGATGAACTTAGTTTACATTTAAGGTCGTTCGTGGTTCCGTGGAACTAACGTATAGTGGGTCGAGACTACAATGCTAAGTCACGGTGTAGAATATCGAGATAAGACTTCTACCCCTTTCTTTGGTAGCCATTTTTTTTAATGGTTTGGCCTTAAAGATCCTTTCAAAATGTTTTCAATGAATGACAAAATGTTTTAAATATTTTTAAAGGGGGCCTTTGGCTACAAAATGATTTCTTTTAATTTGATTTTTAAGGAATGATAAAAAAATGAATTTCTTAGTATTTTTCATATCTTGTCTAAGAATGAATGTTTAATGTAATTGAGAATATTCGATGACATGAGATTTAAATAATAATAAATACACATAAGGGCATGACGCTATAATTAGAGATCGAGTCGTGTAGAGTACGACCTTGGAGGCAGGTCCTGAAACCCAACTAGGCCAAGATCCTTTCAAAATGTTTTCAATGAATGACAAAATGTTTTAAATATTTTTAAAGGGGGCCTTTGGCTACAAAATAATTTCTTTTAATTTGATTTTTAAGGAATGATAAAAAAATGAATTTCTTAGTATTTTTCATTTCTTGTCTAAGAATGAATATTTAATGTAATTGAGAATATTTGATGACATGAGATTTAAATAATAATAAATACACATAAGGGTATGACGCTATAATTAGAGATCGAGTTGTGTAGAGTGCGACCTTGGGGCAGGTCCCGAAACCTAACTGGGCCAAGATCCTTTCAAAATGTTTCCAATGAATGACAAAATGTTATAAATATTTTGAAAAGGGGCCTTTAGCTACAAAATGATTTCTTTTAATTTGATTTTTAAGGAATGATAAAAAAATGAATTTCTTAGTATTTTTCATTTCTTGTCTAAGAATGAATATTTAATGTAATTGAGAATATTCGATGACATAAGATTTAAATAATAATAAATACACATAAAGGCATGACGCTATAATTAGAGATTGAGTCGTGTAGAGTGTGACCTTGGGGATAGGTCTCGAAACCCAACTAAGCCACTACGGTGGTGACTTATATGGTTTGCCCAAGAAAGACAATAAGATTCTATCTGAACAAGCAAAGAACAGTTTTGGTAAAAATCATTTAAACAAATTGTTTGTTCATTTATTTATCAAATTCTATTTTCTAATACTTTTTTGAATGCAAAATTTTATACTCAAATTAATATTTTCTAACCTAGTCCTACTGAGCCTTCTGCTCACATTTTCTTTATTAGTTTTAAAACCATTGCCTTAGGTGAATTGTAGCTTAGGACCAATTGGTAGACAACAGGGCAAACACATGAGTTATAGGAATTTTGTTTAGGTTGTTTCTTTATCTAAATCAAGGCGTGTGTTATTTAAACTTGTATCTCTCATATTGGACTGTGTTTGTATTATTTTATTGTCGATACCATGTATGTGCACTAATGTGGGTCCTATGGGGCCCAGCTTATGTTTAACTATCCTTGTTATTTTATTATATGATTAAGTGCTTTCAAATTAATGATAATAGCTTTAAAAATATTTTAATCTATCATGTATTTCAAAAATAATCCAAATCATTTAATTGGTGTTTTTAATTAAAAATTTGCTTTAATTAACTTAATAAAACCTCCACGTCACTACCTGTACTTCGGGGTATAACAGAATGGCATCAGAGCCCTAGGTTATGAACCTTGGGAATTATACATACATAGATACGACAGTGAAAAGCCTCTGATAGTCTGATTTTATATTTAGAAACTAAGAAAATGGCACCTAGGTGCCATCCAGCTATGGTAGACGGAATTTTACGAATGAGGGAAGCATGATAGAGGTTACATTTGTCGCTTTTCAGTAGATGGCATGTAACGTCCTAAAATTAATTAAGTGATATTAGTATGTAAATTGGTAGATTAGTGTGCCATGATGAGTATTTTAAACTTAATTTGATCATTTTGTAAAGTTTTCATATTAAAGTTGTTTTTGAATATATTAAAGATTTTTAGTACTTTTAATTATTTTAATTGTTATTTTGAATATTTGGAACGAAACAATTTTTCAAATGTCAAAAATGCCCATTTTACAAAACTGTGGGCGGCAGACGGTTTTTACACAGTGAAACCACCTAATTTTTCTCTATTTAATCTCTCCTTTCCTACTTCCTCTCCCTCACTCTCGCTCATTCTTTCTCTCACTCTCCTTCTCTCGCTTGTCTCTCTCTCTTCCCTCTGCCTCTCTTTCTCTTAATTTTTGCTTCAAAAATCAAGCACAAACTTCAATACTTAGTAGATTGGAAGCTTAGGAACTTGATTGGACAATCAAAAACACGATTTAAAGCTTTGATTTGAGGTTAGTATTCAAATTTCTAAAACTTTTCCAATTTTTCAATTTCCCTGCATTTTGAAATTTAAGCTTTTTTAAGCTTAGAAAACCATCAATCTAGGTTAGAGGAACTGAGAACAACTAGAATCTAAGATTTGTTTGAAGAAAAACGGATTTAAATTAAGATTTTTTATTTTTCCTTATTTTTCTCCATTTGTGGGATTTTTTAAAAATTTTGTGTAAATCTTGTTTTAATGCATTAAAAAGTGATCTAATATATTTTTCTATCAATTATAATCATTATTTATGCCTGGGATTTGAGAAAATAGGTTGAAATTGAAGATTTGGGCTTGGGGAGGCCGAAATCCGTGTCTAAAAAATTCTAGAATTTTCGAGTTCGACAGACAAAACTTCGTGTTCGACATGCTAGATTCATGAGTTCGATAGGCCGGATTCATACGACCAGCAGACCGAACCTGAAAATGTTTGGCCGTCTAGACTTAATTTTTCAACAGGCTGAACTGTACAGTTTGGTTGGCCGAACCAGGGTGACCGGCAGGCCTACTGGGCATGGCGAAATTTTGTTATTTTTTACCCGTTTTCACCATTTTGAACCCCAATTGAGATTTTAACGATACAGTATTTGTCTCGACAAATTGATTCACTTTAGACAATCATGTGTATTGTATCTTAATCCTAAGATGAATAATAGGCTTGTTGTCTTGACTTGTATCTTTTGATGTTCCAAAGGGCGGCATCCACATTTTAGTAGTGGTACGCATGCCGATACCTTGGAGACATGACTCTTGATAGCGTAGACCTGTTATTCATAGATATGGAATCCATAGCACCACTTTAAGAGCAGTTGATATCCTCTTATATGTGTTATCCTATAATTGGAAAACTAGAGGCTCAACCATTTAGATACATAGGTGTAACCAAATGATATACTATCTTTGGATGGTAAATTTTTCGATGGTGAGATAACGGAATGTAAGATTAAAATAATTAAGAAGGTAAGACAAAACTTGTCCTTTAGCCGATTATGGATAATCCTATGGGGATATGATACATTATGATATGTCATGGAGACTTAGTTATATGCGCTTCGTAATTCTATATAGTTGGAGAGTGCAGTCCTAAGCTTTTAGTGGAGTAGTGTTAGAGTTGATAATTATGAATGTATATCTAGGATATTGGCTTTCATAATTATCGAGAGCTTGAACTATATAGGTCCATCAGGTCCCCTTTGCTAGCTCATAAAAATCCTACAACAATATGGCGTGCTTTTCCAATAATTGGTGACTTGTGTCGAATTATCAAATCAGCTAAAATTCGATAGGATCAGATAATTCATGTCTTTTTATCGATTCAATTAATTTTGTGAATAAATTAATTCAAGATAAACTTGTTGAATTATTGGGATTAGATAATTCATGTCTGTTTATCGGTTGGATTAATTTTGAATTAATTCATAATAAACTTGTTGAATTATCAGGAATATTAATTTTCCTAAAGATTATCTAGATATGACTGTTTTATTTAGATAACTTCTCTATTAGGTTATTTGAATTAAAACTGAGGCCCTATCCCAAGAATCTTGTGTGGGACATAAAGATTTGCATGGATTATTTATTGTAAGTTCTATAGGCAGATTGTTAAGTTCGGCCTACCGATGAAGCAAGTTAGGCAAGTCGATTTGAAAGTTAGGCTTGCCGACTGAGGGATAAAGAGATAACATGTTTTTACGAGGATTTGATCAAATATTGATCCGGATTTGATTCTGATTCAAATTTTTACGGCCTTATTAAATAAGGATTGACTCTTGGGCCCAACCTCTATATAAAGAAGGGTGAAACTCATTGTTATTTAGATCAGTTGAGAAATCTAGAGTGAGACTTTACTGGTAAGACTCTACAACTCTTCGGAGAGTTGTTGTTCACAAATCACGAACTATAGCTTTGGGTATTTCTCAATTGGTTGGAAGGAGAGTCACTAGGAAAAGGCTGAACGATGTATGCCTACACGTACTCTAATTGTGGATAAAGAACGGCAAAGAAGACCAGTTGGTTGAGGCTCTTTTAGAATGTTATGCTCTTCACGGATTGTGGGAGCTTTTTTGCATTTATGAGGTTAGTAAGATCTGGTTAATTTATGCATATAGTATGTCAAACTTGTGTTTTAGAAAATACTCTGGTATAAAAATTTTTTATAATTCCACTGTATACTATTTTTCCAATAGAACGTCACGGAAATTCTGATAAGTTGGAAAAGTTCTCAAAGAAATAAAGAGAATTTTGATCTCATAAAGTATGAATAAAATCTAAATTGTATTTCATTTCATTGAGCTAATGCCCCTCTTATACAACAAGATATCTACAAATTTATGGAAACTAAATGTCTAAATAACAGCCATTGAAAAAAGCCTATATCTAAAGAAAACTAATAAAAATAGAAATCAGGAAATTAAAAAGAAGAGGAAACTAATCCAAATTAGCTTACGTGCATTTGCCACAATATAGAAGCTGAATTGGTGCCTAAAGAACAAAAAAGGAAACTAACTTCTCAATCAGGAAATTGGCGCCTATTCTAAATGAAAGTTACTCAAATTAAATAAAAGGAAACTTCTCAAATTGGCATGCAAGCCTTACAATTCAAGAAACTTCTAAATTTGGAATAAGGAAACTACTTAGTTAGGAAACTAACCAAATGGGAATCTAACTGAAAGAGGAACTAGCTGAAAATTAGAAGCGTCATCTTTGAAGCTCTCTTTGAGGAAAGTTTCCAAAATTATTCCAAACCTTGAATTTTGGTAAACCACACTTGGTGTAGGTGTTTTTCATCTTCCTTAGGTCTACACAAATTTGTCTCAATCCAAATGCTTTAAATCAGCCCATTAAGATTGTCTTTGATCCTTTTAGCTCTAACCCTTATAACCAGCCCAATTGGAAATTAAACTGGATCCATATTCCATGTATTAGGTGTGTACTTATCATTAAGGCAACTTGAGAATTTAGCTAGGGATGAAGCTTTCAATCCTAGTGTGCGTCCTTCACCATGCACCTCTTTTGATATTGACTCCAACAACACCACAACTTTTTTTCTTTTTTCAAGAAATGTAAACAAAGAAAATGAATTGTCCTTTTTGCACTTAAACAAGAGGCTAGGACTAGTTAAATAAAAGCAAGGAATATAAGAACCAAAAAATTGGGGACTTCTTGAGCTATTTATCTTTTTATTTTTTTGTGGCAATAATAAATAGAAGATTTAAAAGTGTGGCAAGGATTTAATTATCTCTTTTCTCTAACCTTTTGTTTGTTATGAATGAAAAGCGGAAGAAAAAAAAATATTGGAGAGATTTTGAGATGAAAATTGTTAAACTAAGATGTTTGGTAAGAAGGAAGTTTGGGTGGAAAGAAAAATTGGATAGAAAAATTAGCACGTAGGTCCTCCATTTTTTCTCTTTCCAAAAGGTGACTGATTTATTACAAGAAAAACGTTAGCAGTTACATATATTAGACAAAATTACAAATCTGTCTGTCGAAATTATAGTAAAACAATCTGATAGTGTGGTTGCTAGTTTTGTATATAATAAAAGGCAATACTAAATTATGCATGCAAGAAAAGGCAAGATTGAATTATATATGCAATAAAAGACAACACTTTAACATGTAAACTAAATACACAATTTCACAAAAGAATATATGTTCATATATACGTATATATTTTTTATGGAACATTTTTAGTTTTTTTAGGGAAAAACATATTTAGTTTTAATATTGTGGACGAATTTTCCTACAGATATTTCCGAATCAAGCGATTGGGAACTTGGGCCCTCAAATCACCATTAGATTGATCTGTCCACTCGGATACGCACACGAAATTAGAATTAAACGAAGGAAAATAAAGCAGAAATAAAGAACACGCCAAATTTATAGTGGTTCACTCTGTTAATGAAGAGCTACGTCCACTGTAGTTCACTATCTGGTATTCTATGTACAAATTGTAGTATTACAAGGAAACTAGGATGAAAGTAAATAGGCAGAGTTTTCAGTATCTTTTTCTGTATACCCCTTTTCGAAGCTACCTCTCCGCTATGTATAGACTATGGAATTGAAACCTGGTCTTTAACCGTCAGATGGAGTGGAGTAATGCTTCGTAGGTAACTGTGATACTGGGATACGTGTCGGTTGATGATTTGTTGCAGAATCCACTACTTCCTCATATTTCGGTCCTGTACTCAATGTGCGTTAAATGTTAGAACGTGCTATCCCTCGAACCGATACAAACGATCCTGACGAGCAGTTCCTCAAACGATCTTGACGAACGGTACCCTGAATGAATCGAATAGTCAGTTTGGGAAGCTAATCCCAACTAATGAATCGAATAATTGATTTGATCGTGCGACACGTTCGAGTCACTCGATCAACATTATTGGGCCGCCAGGGCCCAAGGTCAATTTGGGCATGTCCAAATTGTACCCCAACAGTTAGCCCCCCACTTCTTAGTCTCATGTCATAGACTACAGGAGTGAATATCTAATTCTGGAATCGACTGCCCGTGGCTTGGATGTCTCTTCACCTATGCCAGAATCATGACTTTCCCTTAGGAAATCGCGATAATTAATTACCCGTGACACGTGTCGGCATGCCACTGGCAATTCATTAATAATCACTGCGACGCTAACGTATGTGTCGGATTCGAAAAGGCACAGCCTCGGTTTGAGCGGAAAACCGAACAGAAGCATAACCCTAGCCTCTGGATCATATTGATTTGAAGCGATCCTAACCGTCGAAATGGTGCTCTGGAAGGTACATAAAGCGTCTGTCGTTTTCCTACAACCCATTTCTCTCCTTTGGATTTTTAGTCTCTCTCTCTCTTGGATTTCTAGGACGATTTTTCTTCCGTCTCTCCTAGTTCCTTCAAATTTTTCAGGCAAGATCTCCTTCTTTTTCATCTTTTCTTTTAATTTCCCCTCTACAATCTTGTTATTCTCCTGATTCCAAGCATTTTGATGCTGAATATGCTACGTTTCCCAAGAAAATCAGTAACCTCCAGGGCTGTTTGCCTCCATCGACTATAAGGTATTCAAGAATTGTGTCAAGTTCTTTAAGTTTTAGGTCCTGCGCCTTTTTGATCTTAGAAACCCTAGGTTTTCCTTAGCAATCGTGTTTTATAGAGATGTCAAAATCAGTGGCCACTACTTCGAGCTCGGGCAGTGGAGATGATCCTTGGTCGAGTAACGACGAAAGGGAAGTTGACGAAATGATTTGTCAGCAAAACCTAATCGAATCGTGCATGAGGACAGCCGGGGCAGAGATTGGCAAAACGTCTAGCGGGGGGACAGAAAGGAACCAACCAGCTGGACCCTCTAGAAGAATCGAGGACGTCTTCCCATTTGAAAGGAGGAAGTATGTTTCCCCAACCAAAGGGGTATCATTTTTTACAAAGAATCCGGAGTCTGTCCTCATTGAGTCGGACCTCCATGCGATAAGAATGAAGTACGGGGTCTCACCTACGGTTGAGATTCGACTTCCTTACCCGGGCGAACGGGCTGACACCCATAACGACAACTAGTTTTGCATGTATAGCAAATGGTTCGAGCTTGGTCTCCGACTGTCGATCCTTGAATTTATATTAGAGACTGTGGGTCACTTTGATATTTTAATGACGCAGCTCATGCTGAACGGAGTTTGGCTTCTGATTGCACTGATCGTTTTAATTGAAGAGGCTAAGATAGATTTTGGCATATATGATTTTCTTCGATGTTACTATCTAAAGCCGAATAGTAAGAACCCGGGTTGATTTTACTTTGTTTATCGACAGTCGAAGCAGCTTATAGGAGAGTTTGCTAACACGGATAGACGTTGGGAAGAACGATACTTCTTCATGTCCATAAACCGCGACTCTTTCGAGCTTACTACTCGAACTCCTTTTCCTTTTGCTTTCGGTCATATTGGTGAGTTTCAATCCTTTTAACTATCTCAAACAGTAATTCCAACTGATCTCAATTACGTTTCTTTTTTGCAGATTATGAACTAAACCACCCAGCTCCAGTTGGTGAGAGGTTCAAATCGAAACTTCAAGCACTGCTCGCACTAAAGGATCGGACCTAGGCCAAAATTTCAAAACCCGATCGACTTGGAAAGTCGTGTATTTGGAAAAATTTCAATAGCATTCCCACAGGTATTCCTATTCGATTTCCAAAACGAGTCGATTGGGTGTTCGTATGCCGTGGTACACTTCAGCAGCTATACGGTCCATCCAAATTTATTACCCTACTGTCTGACGAAGACGTTCATCTTGCAGAAGCCGTTTTATCAGCCATGAAGGTGACATTACCTCCTTTGGGTGAGATGAGGAAGAAGAAGCTGGCAGACAAACCGAAGAAAAGGTGAGGTGAAGCGGGCGAATTGTCAGTACCTAAGAAGACGATGCCTCCTGTCGAACTGTTTGAGCTGCCTCCTCCCCCTCCATTTGATATTTAGCCTCCACCGTCGAAGAAAAGGAAAGGTATGGAGCCTCCTGCTCCAGCCGAAAATGTCAAAAGGTCGACTTCGGAGAAGACGTTGGATGTCCCAGATGACGCCAGGGTCCTTCAAGACAGGGAAGTTGCGGCGAGAGCGACAATCAACTTCTACTTCAACAAAGACGGGGAGGTCTTTGGGGGGAAACCATTTACATGGCTGCACAACGAGTCGGCTGCTGCATTTGGATAGGTAGAGTTACAATTCTTACAAAATTCCATAGGTTCGTTCGAAGCGACTAACGTGACAACTTTGTAAACATGCAGGCTCTCATGTTCCATAATCTCTTTATAAACAAGGCAGTGCACAAACTAGAACGGGAGGCGTTGAAGAACAAAGAGCTCGAAGAGGCGAATTTGCAGATGGAAAGCAGACAGAGGGAGCTTAACGATGCCGTCGATACGCTAAATAGGGCGAACAACAAGGTGTTGAACCTGTCGAGCAAAATTTGGCTTTTGGAAGGAGAGAACGAAGGTCTCAAGGAGAAGATATCCTCAAAGGATAAGGACATCGAAGATATCAAAGAGCAGCTGCTCGAGGTCTACGGTACCTCTTCCTTCAAGGCACGACTCGAGGCCATGATCAAATTCAAATCTGGCAAACTTTTCGTCGATGCAATCGACCAAGAGATAAAGGAACTTCATGAAGTACTGTCGATGGATGATCAGGTAGTCGAAGTCGAATTTGACCACGAAGACGTCACTGTAGAGCTTCCTTCCGAGTCTGAAGCCGCAACAGTTCCAACTGCTGGAGTCACCGACCAATCGACTATTGAAACAAATGAGCCTGAAGATAACCAACTAGCTGAAGGAGGGGAGCTTTGAAAGAATGACTTTTTTTTTTATTGAACAATTTTGTTCAATGGAATTTCAGAAGATTCAAAACTATACTTTCAGAATTTCCATAATCATTTTAGATTTTACGCTTCTTATGTCTATGCATCAATGATCTCAATTTTTAATTAACATAATCAATCGAACAACAAAGTTTGCAACCAATTAGGCTAAACGAAATTATTCGAATTACGAATGAAGTGTATGTCGCATTTACTGAGATGATTAAGTGGATTAAAAATTGCAACTGAATAAATTGCTCCACTAGTTCGGATCGACCAGTAGGATTTGGGTCGATGTAGATGAACCAAAAACTAAGCCATTGGGTCGACCTGGTCGAGTTCGACGTAGGCCATGAAGATGGCATGTCTTAGTAGGTGGAGTCCAAAGTTGGCCATGAAGATGGCGACGAAGGGTTCGGATCGATCTGGTCGAGTCCGAAGTTGGGCCATGAAGATGGCGATGGAGACTTCGGATCGATATGATCAAGTCCGAAGTTGGGCCATGAAGATGGCGAGACTTCCAGTCGATATGATTGAGTCTGAAGTTGGGCCATGAAGATGGTGACGAAGGCTTCAGATCGATATGATCGAGTCCAAAGTTGGCCATGAAGATGGTGATGGAGGCTTCAGATCGATATGATCGAGTCCGAAGTTGGGAAAACTTAGTCCTGTCTCCTGAAGATCAAACTTGAAAAACTTGTTAATTTCAGGAAAATAATATTTGAAATAGTAAAGCGACTGCACTCATTTATAACATGTACGAGCTGCCTACGTATCCCTTGTGCAGGAATCAAGTCAAACGTAGTTTCATTACATAATAATAGAATCGAAAAATTACATATAGTACTTCCTCAAATGATTCGCGTTCTAGCTTTTCGTTATGTAGGATCCATCCAGCCTTTTGAGTTTGTAAACTCCTTCTCGAACTATGGTTCGTATTCGGTAGGGTCCTTCCCAGTTAGCCGCCAATTTTCCAACGTTGGCTTCTCTTGTATTCTGGAAAACTTTCCTGAGCACAAGTTCTCCCTCGATGAATCTTATGGGCTTCACATTTCTGTTATAATACCTGGCTGTTGCTTGCTGGTAGCATCCAAGGCGATATAAAGCTGTGTCCCTCTTTTCGTCGGCGAAGTCCAGTGCATCCTGCATCATCTCATCGTTCTTTGCTTCATTCTGCAAAGAGTAATCGACTCGTAGGTCCCGAGCGACTATCTTAGCGGGAATAATGACTTCTGCTCCATACACTAGCGAAAAAGGTGATTCACCAGTTGACCTCCTTTGAGTCATTCGATAGGCCCACAACACCATCGGGAGTTCCTCGACCCATCGCCCTTTTCTTGCTTCGAGTTTCTTCTTCAGATTCTTCACAATCGTCTTATTCGTCGCTTCAGCTTGTCCGTTTCCTTGTGGGTATCTTGGCGTTGAGAAACTTAAAATAATTTCCCAATCTTGACAAAACTTCCTGAAGGACGATGAAACAAATTGAGAGCCATTGTCGGTGACTATCTCTCGTGGGACTTCGAATCGACAGATGATGTTTCTCCAAATAAATCTTCCGACGTCTCGTTCTTTAACATCTGCAAAGGCTTCGGCTTCAACCCATTTGGAGAAGTAGTCGATAAGGACGAGCAAATACCTCACTTGTCCTGGAGCTGGAGGAAATGGTCTGACGACGTCCATCGAGTACTTCATGAACGGGTATGGCGAACTTACTGACGAAAGCTCTTCCGCTGGTTGATGTATGATGGGGGCATGCCTCTGGCAACTATCGCATTTTTGAGCAAAGTCTTCGTAGTCGTTTTGCATGGTTGGCCAATAAAATCCTTGTCTTTTCACCTTGTTGCATAACGACCTTTCGCCTGAATGATTTCCACAGGAGCCTTCATGAACTTCTCTGATCACTTTCTCGATCTCATCTTCTGCGAGACATCGGAGGTAAGGTCCGACGAAGGAGCGTCTATATAGCTTCCCATCTATGAGGCAGTACCGTGCAGCACGTACTTTAATCTTTCTCGCAGCTTGTTTATCTTCAGGGAGCCATCCTTCATTGATATTCATTTGGATGGGGGTTCTCCAGTCGTCCCTGGGATCTACATAGTGGGCTTCCTCCATCGGTGCAATGCTAGGGTGTCGAGTAGTTCCAGAAGAATCGTTCTTCTCTCACTTACATCGACTGATGACCCCAAGTTAGCCAATGTGTTGGCTCTGGAGTTGTGTTCTCGTGGAACATGTTTAACCTCGAAATGATCGAATTGAGCTTTCAGCTTGTTGACTAAGCTTAATTACAAATACATTTTCTCATCTCGTGCCTCGAATTCTCCATTTACTTGGTTAACCACTAGTGTGGAGTTGCTTTCTAAATGAAGTTTGGTAGCCCCCAATGCAGCAGCGAGCCTCGTTCTAGCTATCAGGGCCTCGTGTTCAGCTTCATTGTTGGTAGCTTTAAACCCTAATCGAAAGCTCTGTTTGATTTCTTCACCAGTTGACGATTTCAAAACAATCCCCACTCCAGAACCCTTCTCGTTGCTTAACCCGTCGACTTGCACAATCCATGTATCCAATCCTCCCTCTTTGTTTTTGCAAGTTAGTTCAGCTACAAAATCTACATGGAATTGTGCTTTCAACGCCGTACGGGGCTTGTATTTGATGTCGAACTCTGTCAATTCGACTGCCTACTTCGTCATTCTACCAGATACATCCGGCTTGTGCAAAATTGCTCTCATCGGGTATGTTGATAACACCACAATAGTATGCCCCTGAAAATACGGACGAAGTTTTTGGGCTAACATGGCTATTGCGAGTGCGAGCTTTTCGACGACCGAGTACCTGGTTTCTCCGTCCAAGAGCGAATGGCTCACGAAGAACACTGGCTTTTGAGTCCCTTCTTCTTCACGAACTAGTGCTGAACTTACTACCGTCTCGGATACAGCAATGTATAAGTAGAGTGGTTCGCCATCCCTTGGCTTTGACAGGATTGGTGGGGTGGTCAAATACCTCTTCAGTTCTTGGAAGGCAGCTTCTCTTCGTTCGTTCCATTCAAACTTGGTATTTTTCTTGAGCAGCTGGAAAAAGGGTAGACACTTGTCAGAACATCTAGCAATGAACCGACTTAATGCCGCGACTCATCCGATTAATTTCTGGATTTCTCGCTTTGTCCTGGGAGAAGGCATCAACTGGAATGCTTTTATTTGATCAGGATTTGCTTCGATTCCACGCTTCGTTACGAGATATCCCAAGAACATGCTGCTTGCCACCCCGAAGGTGCATTTCTCTGGGTTAAGCTTCATGCCATATTTTCTGAGCACTTCAAAGCATTCGCGCAATTGCTGAACATGGAGATCAGCCTACAGAGATTTAACCAACATGTCATCGATATAAACCTCCATATTCTTACCAATTTGCTGCCTAAACATCATGTTGACAAGTCGTTGTTAAGTCGCTCCCGCATTCTTCAATCCAAAGGGCATGACCTTGAGGTAGAAAATCCCCTACTCCGTTATGAAGGCGGTTTTTTCTTGGTCGTCGGGGTGTAGCAGGATTTGATTGTAACCAAAGAACGCATTGAGGAAACTCAGAATCTCGTGTCCGGCTGTAGCGTCGACAAGCCTATCGATGTGAGGCAACGGATAACTGTCCTTTGGGCAAGCTTTGTTGAGATCGATGAAGTCGACATACATGTGCCATTTCCTGTTTTTCTTCCTCACGATCACCACATTGGCGAGCCAATCGGGGTATTGGACAGGACATATAAAGCCAGCTTCGAGTAATCTCCTTATTTCATCTTTGATCACATTGTTCTGCTCGATCCCCAACTTCTTTTCTGCCGGACAGGCTTATGTTCTGGGTCGACGTTCAATCGGTGGGAGATTATACTCGGATCGATTCTGATGAGGGCATCGGTAGCACAAGCAAGAGCACAAGGGAAGAGACATATTTAGATCCAATTCAAGTTCCCATTGGTCCGGTTACGAGAGCTCATGCGAAGAAATTCAAAGAAATGCTTATTGGGCTGATTCAAGCATCTTGGGCTCAAGCTATCTCACGGAGGCCCATTGAAGAAATTGCATGTGACATCCAGACCAACAAATGCGTGATTCAAGTTCTAGAAGGGACCGAATAATCCTATGGCTGCAAATAATCTGGCTACTTTCCATTTCAGTTACTTTCCCAATTTGAGGCGACAAGTGGCGAGAAGAATCAGCTAATTGCCTTATTATTGTCTAGTTTCCTTTTCTTTTACAAAACATGTGTTTACTTTTATATTATTGTGAGGCTTTTAAGCCATTTAGGAAACTTACTTTATTTGCTTTAGATTGAGCACCTTTTTTGGCTGGTAATTGATTTGCCCGAAATTCCATGGGCAATTAGGTGCTCAAAATTCGCAAAGGGTAACTACTATATATTGTAACGAATTTCATTCAATAATAACAAGTTTTCACACAATTTGAGGTTTAATTCTCTTCGGTTCCTAAACAAACTATTCGAACATATTAGAAGATTCCGTGGCGTTCAAAGACTTATCAATCAGTCCGTCCATAACTGATTGTGGTGTCCTCACATACCAAGGTTCGTGCTTCTTGTTAGGCATCGGGTCGCGGTTCCGTTTCAAATTTGATTAGGCGTTTCGATCTTGGAGACCAATTTTGGTTAGGGTCGCGTCAGTTCTTGGCATGGTTCGTATCATTTGGTATCAGAGAGAGGGTTCTAATCAGGTTTTGCTTATCCATTCCTTAGTTTTTGTTTGTTTCAATTATTCGTGAGTCTTGATTTCTATTATCAAAGTTGGGTTTTTTTTTTAAAAAAAAAAGAGAAAAAAAAAACAAGGGAAAGAAGAGACAAGAGGA
>CAMOHE010050023.1:26377-51982 GCA_946598075.1 Artocarpus hirsutus | reverse complement strand
CAAATCTAACCTGTTTTCTCAATTCCCAGGTATGGATAATCATCATAAACAATAGAAAATCATAGTAGAACACTTTTTAATGGATTAAAACAAGTTTTGAACAAGATTTTCTCAAAAATCCAAAAATGGAGAAAATAGAGGAAAAATGAAAAATCTTGATTTCAATCCGTTTTTGATGAAATAAAGTTTGCATTCTAGCTAATCTAAGTCCATCTAACTTAGATTGAAGCTTTTCTAGGCTTAAAAACTCTTAGATTTCAAAATAGAAGAAAATTTGAAAAATGTAAAAAGTTTTGAAATTTTGAAAACTAACCTTGAATCGAAGCTTGAATCGAGTTTGTAGTTGCTCAATTGCGTTCCCGAGCCTTCAATCCACAATCCCGAAGCTTGAAAACAAATTTGATTCAAAATTTGGAGAGAGAATGAGAGAGAGTGAGAGAATCCGAGAGAGAGAGACGGGAAAGGTGAGCGAGAGAGAGGAGAGACAAAATGAGAGGAAGAGAGAGAGAGGGAAAATAAATAGAGAAAAAGAAAAAGCAGTTATACAAAACTGTGTGCAGCAACACACTGTTTTCAAAATTAAATTGCTTCATTGAAAATTAAATTAACAATTAAAAATAATTTAGAATAATTAAAAATCATTAAAAGAGTAAAATAATGCAAGGTTATTAAATTTTCACAAAACATTCAAATTAAATTTTAAATACTCATTCTGACACACTAATCCACCATTTAGCATTCTATTACACTTAATTAACTTCGGGGTGTTACAACAAAAGTGCAACCAAGTAAAAACTATATCAAGCTTTAATACCTAACCAATGTGGGACTCTATATTTAGGATTATTACAACAAACTTCAAATGTCAATGGGCACACATTGAGCATTAATTTTTTATTCACTTGATTACCATTTTGAGCATATAAATATATGATTTCAATCTCCTCACGATGGAGAACACAAATCTCCTAAGACCCGTCACTTTTTCAAAGTGGGTCTCTGTAACATCCGAGAATTTCTAATGCATTAAAAATACATTAAGTTAAGGATTATGTAAGACAAAAATATTGTTTAAGGAGAAAAATACTGTATAATAATACAAGAACTTATATGGTATTAGAATAATACAGTATAAAAAAGTACACTGATAAAGTTATGTAGTATGAAAATTACACGGCAAAAGTAATGCAATGTAAGAATTGGACTGTTTAAGGTCTGCAATATAGAAATTAGACTGTTTAAGTTAAAGTAGTATAGGAATAATACTGTTTAAAGAATACAGTTGAATAAGGAATGCTGTAACAGTATAGAGCATGTACGACAGTATAAGAAAAATACTGTCAGTATAAATTTAGACTGAGCAAAGTTAGATAATATTGGAATTATATTATGTGATGGATGAAAATAAGTATGACAGATTATAGGACCTCATGAACTGTATAGAAAGGAATACCGGTAGTATAGGAAAAATACTGTCAGTATAAACTTGGACTGCATAAAAAGTTAATGGGACACCTTGAAAGTTTTGATTGGGCCACCCCACCCACTAATGTGGCCCAATCACATTTGGCCACCCAAGGTAATCTAATTGATTACCAAGGTGATGACTCATCACCTTTTTATAAAAAAAAAAAGAAAGAAAAGAAAAAGGAAAAAAAAAGTTTGAATATATTAATGGTATCTAGACCATTTGTTCCCACGGGGGAAGAAGAAAAAAAGGAAAAAAAAAACGTAAAAGAAGGAAAGAAAGGAAAGAAAAGGAAGAAACAAAGAAAGAAAGGAAAAAAAAGAAAAACTTCATATGTAACCCAAGGAAACCGTCCCCTCCATAATCACTTTCTTCCTCAACAAAAATGGCTTTCAATGACAAGAGTTATATGACATTTTAAAAAACATGTCGTTAAAATGCCTTTAAAACGACATTTTTGTGCAATGTGTCGTCTAATATAACATTTGATGACATTAACAAAAAAGTCATAAAATTTCATTTTATTGGTAATAAAATAAGATTTATAATTTCACAATGATATAATGTTTTAAACAAGTTTTTTTTGCACTTTAAATTGAAAATCAAATATATAACAATTAAATAAGGATTGTTAGAGCAAACTATCATAGTCTTAGATATCATCCATATAAAGATAAAGGGTTCATCACATAAAAATAAAAAAAATCAAATATGTAAAAGATCTCATTTAATTATTAAAGTAAAATACCCTCACAATCTTCCCTCACATAAGACTCATTATCATCCACATTGTCGTTATTGAGTTTAGATACATCTTGTGGAGTGTAAATGTTATAAGCACTCTCATCAAATGCTTCAGAATCATGAAAACCTCTTGGTGGTGCCTTCATCACAACATACCAACTCGATTCATCATTTTCTCTGGAACAAAAGACTTGCTTCGCCTGTGATGCTAAAATGAATGAATCTCGTTCAAATTGGCTTATTCCTTCATGAAGATTGACTAATTTGAAGCCTTCCTGTTCTTTTACACCACTCATAATATTAGCCCAAGTGCAATGAAATATAGGCATTCGGAATGCATGAAAATCAAGCAATATAATATCCTCTATAATTCCATAATAAGAGACATTTGCAACAACTTGTGCCGTATCTCATGCACTAGCTCTACAAACTGTCTCTGCCTCTATAAAAACACCATAATCTTGTGTTGATCTTTCAACTCCAATGGGATGATACTGTTTGTTATTAATTATATAACCAGAATATGACATGTAATAGCGTCTAGGTCCCTGTGCAAAACATTTTAATCTCTTTGACACTAAAATCGTACTAGGATGGTATATACACACACACATAAAAATATATATGTTTAAAAATATATATATTTACATATTACACATATAGAATTATCTATCCAAACAACATAAAAGATGTGGAACAAATTCAACATGATAAATCTTACAATTTTATCTTGTAACCATGAAGAAAATGTCTCCGAATGTATCTTTTGCAGCATATTACTATCTCTAACCAAATGCCTATCTTTCTTTTTTAAGTTCATTCATGTGCAATCTATATTAAAAATGAAAACAAGAGAATAATCATGTGAATGATTTGTAATCACCGATAGCTTGAAAATAAGCAATAGAATGTTGTCACTTACTGAAGATAGGGCTCGACTTCTGCAACGTTAAACAATACATGCCGATGAACAATCTTCAACATTTCATCACAAATTATTTTTAGGCACCCTTTGGAAATGGGACGTCCTTCTAATATTGTCTCATCTTCAAATTCTTCATTACGAGAGTGTTTATCACCTATAGTAATATTTTATTTCATGTATCCAGTACAAAATCTCACACACTCATCAACAAGGTAACATTCTACTATGCATCCTTCTGGTCATGCACGATTCCTCGCATAACCCTTGAGTATCTTTATAAACCTGATTAAAAAATACATACTTTTATTAATTTAGAAACAAAATCACAAAATAATTCATAAAATGGCATATAACAAGTCACAATACCTCTCAAAAGGGTACATCCATCGATATTGAACTGGTCCACATATCCAAACTTCTTGTCCTAGATGAATTGTCAAGTGAGTCATGATATCAAATAAACTAGGAGGAAAATATTTCTCTAACATGCACAATGTTTCAACAATTTCATCCTCCAATTTCTCGATTTTATTTTTATCAACCACACGTTGACATATTTCATTTAAAAATGAGCACAATCGAAAGATTGTATTTCGTACTCTACTCGGGAATAGTCCTCTAATAGCCACTGTTAGCAATTGTTGCATAAAAATATGATGATCATGAGATTTAAGACCTATAAGCTTGCATTCTTCCAAATTTATGCACTTTCTAATGTTTGAGCCATAACCATTAGGCAACTTCAAATCAAATATCCTTTCACAAAACATTTGTTTCTCGATCTTTGACAATGAATGGGGTGCTGCTGGAAGGGAAAATCGATAACCTTTTTCTTGTGGATGTAATTCTTTTCTTATACCTATGTGCTCTAGATCTCTACGAGATTCAAGTCCATCTTTTGATTTTCCATTTATATCTAATAGAGTTCCAATGAGGCTGTCACAAATATTTTTCTCAATATGCATGACATCCAAGCTATGATGTAAATCCAACTCCTGTAGTCAAACAATAAGAAAAATATCATAACTTCTATACAAACTAAAAATAATAAATTATTGATTGATTTTATTAAATAGAAGCTAAAAAGAACTCACCTCCCAATACGGTAGATTAAAAACCAACGATTTTTTTTCCACATTTTTATTGGACCAACCTGCTTAGTTTTGCTTGTATCGTTTCTTCTTAACCTCTTTTTGCTCATCTTTTTCTTTTGGTCCTGCAATCTTTTTTTTTCTTTTATTTGGGTCTTTTCCCCAGTCTTTGACTACCTTCTTCAATATCAATGAGATTTCTTTACCACTTAAAGGTTTTGGAGGTTGACGTGTTTCTTTGGTTCCATCAAACCATTTAGTGTCATTACACCATTTGTGGTGTAGGGGTAGGTATCGTCTGTGATCTCTGTAAACCATTTTTCTACTATGCGGTAAATATGTTGAGCTAATATTAGGTCCACATAAAGAACAAGCAAATTCACCCTTTGTAGTACATCCTGCCTGATTACCATATGCCAGAAAATCATTTATTGTCCACATTAGAATAGCTCTCATATTGAACCTTTCATTAGTTAACCCGTCAAACATCTCCACTCCAGTATCCCAAAGCTCCTTCAAATCATCAATAAGTGGCTGTAAATATATGTCTATATCATTTCCAAGCTGATTGGGCCCTGGTATAAGTAAGGTTAACATCATATATTCATGGGACATACAAAGATATGGTGGCAGATTGTATATAGCTAAAACCAATGGCCAACAACTATATTTAGAGCTAAGATTTTGATATGGATTGAACCCATCTGCTACAAGTCCAAGCCTAAGATTTCTTGGTTCAGAAGCAAAATCAGGCCATTTCTTATTGATGGTGTCCCATGTAAACGAATCAACCGGATGCCGCAGTTTTCCATCTTGACTAATGTGAGTATGATGCCACCTCAATTGCTTTGCCTTTTGTGGTGAAAGAAACATTCTTTGAAATCTTGGTTTTATTGGAAAGTAGCGCAACACCTTTGCAGGAATCCCTTTTTCTGGCTCTTTGGTATGACAATTAATTTGCCAACGTGAAGCTTCACATTTAGGACATTCTTTGAAATGCTCGTATCCCTTTCTAAACAAGCAACAATCATTTATACAAGCATCTATTTTCTCATACCCCAAATTAAACTCCTTTAAAAACTTTTTAACCACGTATAATGAATCTGGAAGACAATTATCATCAGGTAACATATCTCGAAGAAGTTCAAGCATCTCATTAAAGGCCTTGTCTGTCATACTATTTGTAGCCTTATGATTGTACAGAGCTATTGTTGCTGATAACTTTGTATATTTTGTACAGTTTTGATACAAAGGAGCTTCAGTCTCGGTAAAATTTTCAACAAAATCCTCACGTTCATTTTTATTATTAGTATACTCCGAACAACCATCATTAACAACAAATGTGTCTTGAAACATTCTATAAGCATCTGACATTTGATTGCTTTCATTTTGGTCATTAAAACTTGATTTTCCCCATGAAAAACCCAAATCATGTACAACGGATCAAAACCATTGATGACCAAGTGCTCAAAAAGATCATCATTATTTTTTGAAGAAAGATTCTTGCACTTAGCGCAAGGACATATAATCATATCTGGATTTCTTGCATGTTTTTTAGAATTTCCAATGAAGTCCCTCACTCCTTTTTCGTACTCTTTACTATATCTACAAATAAAATAATCAATATATCATGCTTAATTTTTGCAAACACTATTTTATAATGACAACATAATAAAAGTTTTAAAAACTACCTTGGAAATTTTGTCCACAATTTGTCCATCTCGTAAATTAGAGGAGGTATCAAAATCCAAAGTCCCTTGTTATTGTAATTCAAAAAAGACCTAAAAAACACAATTTCAAAACAAATAACAATTTATGCTCTTAGAAGAAGAAAAAATCAACAAAACAATGGGATACTTAAAAAAAAAAAGGCTTGAGAGGCCAAATCAAGAATATGAAAAAAGCTATTTTCAAATCCAAAAACCATAAAAAAGAAATACAAAATTCAAGCCAAGGAAAAAATAAAAGTATATAAGCTCATGAATTTCGCTTATGCTTTTCTATAAATCAGATTATTTAGTGGAACATTAGATAATACAACAAGTTATAAAACAAAGAACATAATATAAAGCATAGAAACGACAAAAAAATCTAATAAGCAACAAAAAAGACACCACCTAGCTGCTTTATTAGCTCTTTACTTTGTGACTGAAAAAAGAATTGCCCTCTAGTAGTGGCAGATATATTGTAATGGAAAAAAAGAAAGATAGAAAAAGCAAGCAGAATACCACAAGTTATATATTGATAAAAGTAACAGTGGCTCCAATTTTAGAAATTGGGCTTGCACAAAAACCCTTTTCGCCATCGTACGTTATCTTCCCCCAAATCCATTCGTTTGTCCAAATCCCTTTCATATCCTCTCGCGTTTCTTCCTTCTCGCTCTGCCTTCACAAATCCGCCATACACACTTCTTTTTCTTCGCTCTCCTTCTCTCTCTCTTTCTCTTCCTTCTCAACTCCATCCGTGGCTACTACCATCGACGACACTCCTATCAGCTCCAATTCGGCTCCTTCTCTTGATCTTGGTGGTGTAGCTAGAATAATTTGAAGCTGCTCTAGGACTTCGACTTCCCCCCATTTGACGTTGTCGAGGCCTCACACATACAGCCAGAGATTCGTGCCCTATTGAAGAACCTGGTAGGCCGAATTTCTCCTCAGATTGATTTCATTTTCTAGGTTTTCGTTTCTTTGTTTGATCGATTGATTTGGAAATTGTTTGGGTTTGCAAGAGGATGATTTGGTGGGAGTGGAGCGAATGGTTGAGCCGAATTGCCCCAAGTTGGTCAAGAGTCTGGAGGACGAGACTACGCAAGGGATCCGCAAACACCATGCATGGTTGCTCGAGCTATTGCTAATCTATGTGGCAATGGTATGTTCATTTTCTTTAGCATCAAAGATTTATATTTACTTTTCTGTTCACCTATACAATTTCTTATACTAATTGATTAATTAAGTTTTTTTGGAGATTGATTAGTTCAAGGAAAATAAGAAAAGAATTAGTTCCATTAAAAGGAAAAAAAAAATAAAAGAACAACAAAACAAAGCCTCGTTTCCAATTATCTCGTAAAAGGAAGGAAAAATGAAAAACATTTTTTCCAGTGTACCTTGTGAGATGAGAATGACATTCTCTACCACTTGGTCTCACTTCCATGCTAGGCTCTAACTTCAACGTTAGGCTTTAACTTCACGATCTTTTACCCCGGTTTTTCTTCCTTTTTTGCGTTGCTTGTGTATAGCTGCTTTTTCCCTTCCATTTATCTCTTTCCTTTTTGATGATTAATGAATTGTTAGAAAAAACAAATACAATAGATTTTTTTAGAAAAAAGTAGACTATGAGATTGAGAAAAAGCGTAGACGCCTTATGTGCAGGGCTAACTCAACGCGTGGAAAAAATGTAACCTTAAATATTTTTTTTCATGAGAGAAATAAACAAAAAGATATTTGTTAACAATTTTAATGATGCGTTGTTTTTATATGACATGTTTGGTTTAAAATTCAAAGTTATTTTTTTATTATACGTGAGACTTAAATGTTTTTCCTTAAAAAAAATATTTGGTTTAAAATTCAAAGTGATTTTCTTTATTACACGTGGGACCTAAATGTTTTTCCTTAAAAAAATGTTTGGCTTAAAAGTCAAAGTTATTTTCTTTCCTTTTCACGAGATCTTTTTTCTTTCTTTTTGGAATTGAGAACGTATGAGCAAATTTCTGATTTGCCGTTTGAATTTCAAACTATCCCTGACCTGATTATTTGTATTTCATATGTACACGTCGGTAGTGGCCTCTTTGATTCTGTTTAAAAAATATAAATGTCTATTGTTTTTAGGCTTTGTAACTTTTATGGGTCTATTACTTTCAATTTTTGTAAATTTTTTGTTTTTTTATTGATTACTTTTTTTTTAGTTTTTGCTCAACTAATAATGGAGCTATGTAATATTGTTTTGTAGGAAATAAAGCCAAAAACAAAGCAATTCGAAAGCAAATTTTACTGCTAAAATAAAAACTTTTTAAATTGAAGACCGTAATCAAGATAATCTTACATCCAAAAAAACATAAAAAGGTTCAAACAGAATAACCCTAAATAATAATAATGTTAAGATAAAATAAAAGTTCATAAACTTGTTTTCTCCTCTGCATGAAATTTGACTCCATTTGAATGTCTCGAACAAAGCTGTAAGAAGAAAAACAATTTAGAATTAATATTGGCAATAACTTGGTTGTCATTGGTTAATGACAATATATATATATATATATGTATGAATGTATGTATAACCTCTCATGTTTAGTTGAGGCTGATGTACTTATGTGGCAATGCTATTGTACTCCCCCTTGCATCATCAAGATTAGAAAACTCATTTGAATGTCGAAATAATGGGATATTTGGCCTTAGTATTTCTATGACCCATACTTTATGGCAGTCAGGTTCAAGAGGGACATGGTGCACCAACGCATGGGGATCTGTAGAAGCAATTTCTCCCGTTGCAACAAACTCTCCTGTTCCCACCCAATGTAATAACCTACACCTGGTATTTTTCTTTGGAACATTTGGCATATGTTTGTCTTCAATGTTCTGTAAATGATATTAAAAAAGTCCAAAAAAATCAAAATTGGATTACGACAATCAGATTACAGAAAATGCTAAGTTAAACATAGAGAAGCAGAATGCAAATAGAATAAAATATTTAATTTAGAATTTACTTTATTAGGAATGAAACTTGAAGCTGGTGTATCCTCCATTTCCTTTATCCATTCCTTAAGTTGTTGCAATTCATTTTCCATTCTTTTCCTCCATTCCATATGTAGTCCTAGAGCGTGCAGAGTTTTTAATGTTACTCCAAATCTATGACCTCTTACACATCCAGGTTGTTCAGGACCTAGAGTTCTCACTAGTGCATCTTCTGTCATGAGTTCAGATTCCTCGTCTTCTTCTGATTGAGAATCTTTTTCTACTCTCTATTCAAAGACATTGATAAAATGCTAAATCGTTAACCATTATATTCAAACAATTAATAAAAGCATGTTTACTAAAGAAAAGAGATATCAGAATACTGAAAGAATAAAAACACATACATGTTGAGAACCATGAACATACTGTAGAAATTTTGTTCAAGTATTAATGCTAGTTTAGTGCATATTTTTGTGCCCGAGTCCACGGTACTCACACAACTCAAAGGAGAAAGCGAAAGTAAATCATGATATGAAGTTCACCAACTAATAAAGTTTGAATACAAATTACAAACCGACAACTAAATTTAAAAGTCACAAGTACAATTAAATACGCTAAAACAACACAATTAAAAAAACTATAACAAACATGTAAATGAATTCATCCATTCATGAATATGTTAAAGGTGCTATTTCTTAGCATTATCAGCATTAACTGTCTTTTAACCAACTTTAAGAAGACTTGTGACTTAAAACATAGTATCCTCCTTAAATTAAAAAAATAAAAAATGATCATTGTTTCCTCTAATAACCGTAGTCTGAAAATCATCTAGTTTCACCTTGTTAAATCTTCAAAGATTAATTCTTAGAAGTAACAATCCCATTGGATGGTGCTCATGACAATTATCTAAGTATCTGTTTCCTTTTTTTTCTCCCTTCAACTAGCCGAAATATATTTTCTTTGGCAATAACATCAGCAAACAATAAGAAGCAAATTTATCAATTCATGATTTCCAACATGATTATTGACAAAAAACTCCATTTGTGCATAAAAAGAGAACATTACCAACATTGCTTCCTCTGTAGCTTCATTTATTGGTTTTCCATCTTTTCGCTTATGCCCCTCTACCCAAAGTTCGACTCTAGGAATTTTAGACTTTTTTTTTTTTCTGCAAGCCATAGAAGAACAAGTCATTAATTAAAAATAGCATTAATACATATAAACAAAAAAAGAGACCAAAATAACCTTTTATATATATATTTTATATAAATTTACCAATTCTTCCTCCAATCTTGCGTAACCCTTCCGGGCGTGTTGTGTGCGGGTATGTTATCTTTGCTCTAACTTTACGCATTTTAACACTTTTTTCCTGTAAAAAATAAAGCCAAGTTTTTTTTTTTTTGCTCCCACATGATTTAAAAAGTAATAATTGAATTATTTAAAGGGTTAAAGAAGTAGTTACCTTAAATTCCTTTGACATGCGAACTGTACAGAACTGTTCCCACTCTTCCGACTTCACATCAGCGGGCTTCCTACTAGCAAGTTCTTTCACAAAATTTGGACATCCAACTAACTCATTAATTGTGTTTGTGAGCCTACATTTGTAATTTCACCATGATTTTCCCAATAATCTCGTAATCAACTTTTTGTGGAGTATGTCAATCTTAAATTTTTGCTGCATTAAGTGACAAGATAACTGTCCTCGTATCAACAATGAATAATATTTTAAAAGCCTTAAAACATAAATACATAAATAACATAAATAAAGTGCAAGAGCAAAAATGCGTAAAGAAAAATATGGGAACATAAATCAACATATCAGTAAGGTACATTAATATAAAAAACATAAGTAATATAAATTACTGTTAGCATATCAGTAAAGGACATAAATATTGCAAATATATAACATCAATAAAGTAGCAATATGAATTAGCTTTATAAAGCAAACTTACCAGCAGTAGGGTCCAGAGCTCATCTTTTATCTTGTCATCTACTTTTTTCCAATTGTCTATGGTGATTGGAACATATTGTCTCACTAGTAATGTAATAACTGAGAAAATTTATTAATAAAATTTAATATTTAATTAGGTTTAATTAATAAATTTACTTTTAAAAATGTGATTTTTGTAAAAAATTGTAATATTTGTAAAAATTACAATAAAGTATGAATGAACGGCGTTGATTGCAAATTTTACGATGAATGTGATGCAAAGTTGGGTATGGTAAAATACAGATTTTATGAATTGAATTGCTCAGAAATCTGTAAATAATATCCATAAAATGAATTTTATATCACAATTAATTGTAAAATTGTGGTATAAATGAATGGGTGATTAGAATGTAAATAGGACACAGAGGTTGTTCAAACCCTAACATGGGGTAGAAAGGAGGCCGAAACAGTATAAGAATACTGTTAAGTGAAAATGCAGATACAGAAAATGTTATGATTGGCCTCCAAAATTGAACGAAAAGTAAGTTAAATATTTTTATACAGTTTTAAGGATAGAAAATACATTGATTTGACAATGACAGTATAAGAAAAACAACGACAGTATAAGAAAAATACTGTGTGACGAACAATTACACAGTGTAAATTTTTAGCTCCACTAAGTGGACACTTTTAGCTTGTTATTGGGCCATCAAGCCCTA
Organism: Artocarpus hirsutus; assembly: GCA_946598075.1. Classification (NCBI taxonomy): domain Eukaryota; kingdom Viridiplantae; phylum Streptophyta; class Magnoliopsida; order Rosales; family Moraceae; genus Artocarpus; species Artocarpus hirsutus. Next base: position 40,441 of record CAMOHE010050023.1, on the reverse strand, counting down.
AAAGGTGGCCCAATCATGTGATGACACTTGGTAACCCAAAGGGTTACTTGGTAAAGTAACTAAGTGGGATAAGGATGTATTTAATGCTTGGTTATTACAAATTTTTTTTCTCTTTCTTCTTCCTCCATTTTCGGCAGCCATTGTTAGACCTTCAAGAAATTTTTCTCAACCTCAAACTTCGCAAAAATAACCCCTAAACAAGTTTTAGAAGCAAGCTCAAGGGTTTTCACAAGATTTAAGGTAAAAATCTCAAACTTTTTAATGAGTTTTTAAGGGAATTTTCATGGGTTGAAGGGGAAAATTAACCCATGGCATTTTTGCATGAAAAGGAAGCTTAGAAGGTAGTTCAAAGGGAATTTGAAGGTTAGAAACCAAAAGGAAGCTACTTGGGTAAGTTTTGGGTTTTAAAGTTTTAAAATTTTAAGAATTTTGTTTGGATTTTTATTCTCTCAAACCCATGTGAGTTCTTGAGCTTATGTTTGATGGAATTTCATGTGAATGTGATGAATGACATGTTTAAATTGTGAGATTTTGGGTTATGGTGCAAAAGGGATAGTTTTTGCATAAAATCATATTTTTGTAAATTTGAGGTTAAACTTTGCAAAAATAAGGTTTGAGCATGAGAACAATTTGATTTAGGCATGAAATGGTTTCTGTAGGGGTAGATTTATAAGTTTGAAAAGGATTTTTACAAAATCGTCCTGGGGACTAAATTGAAAGAAAAATTCTTTTCTCAGCAGAATTGAAAAATGACAGAAAACACACCTGTATAGTGAGATTTTGAGAAAAGTTAAAACACAAAAGTTGTAGATCTCGATGAAACTGTAAGATATGGTGTACGGTTCGTCGAAAAACTCAATTGTTTGTGAGTTTTTGATTTTTCAAGAATTTGTTAAAAGTGAAAAAGTGTTAAAATGGCAAAAACGTCATTTTTAAAAAAGATTTAAGGTATGGTACCTTAAGCAAAAATGTTTCTTATGAAAAATAGGAAATTTTTGTGCAAAGTGAAAAATTTTAGCTCGAGGGACAAAATTGTCAAAATTTTCGGTTTAGGGGTTAATCCGTAAAGTTTATAACAAAGGGGAAAAAGTGTGAAATAAAGAGGAGCAAAAGTGTGAAATAAAGAGATACAAGCCACTAGGACGTTATTTTAAAGTTAATAAGTTGCTAATAATCTTAAAATGACGAATCGAGCTCGAATAGATTAATAGGGACATGGAGGGCAAAATCGTCATTTTTGCTCTAATAACCCGAATCGCTCTAAAAGGTCTCAGATAAAAAAAGAAAGTAATTAGAAAGATTCTCACCCTTCATAAGTGACGATAGGGTAGAATAAGATAGAAATAAGGAAACTAGTGTTCTTAGAGTTGTGTACAGTTATGCAACTCGAATAATTAAGTAACTAACGTTTTGTAATAAAACGTATTGGAGTTGGCTAATAGTTTTGTAATTGGACAACAGGATCTTAGGAGTCTAGGAGAAGGAGACCGAAGTTGAGTTTCGTGGTGCTCGAAAATAAGTAAGTATCCTTCCCACCTACAGTATGAAAGTGTAGGTGTAGAATGTGTGTATGTGTATATCAGGGTATATGTTACGATGTAAACTTGTATATTTGCTGTGAAATGACTACCTAGAGGTATAGCATCGATACCTATACGTATACGATTAGAATACCTAAGTGTATAACATTTTATGTATTGTTATGTACAATATATTGTGTACTTGTGTATACAATGATGAATACATGTATGTATATAAAGTAGGTACTTGTGCGTACTATGCTATGCATATGAATTTATGTACTATGGATAACATGTGATTATCACTTCATGCATGGTATGACAACTATATTAAATGGATTGGTAAATATGTCACCAAAAGTTAAGAAGAGTGTCGTACCGACTCCTGAAGCAAGGAGAGTTTAAAGGATAAAATATGGTCACAGTATTACGTAGAACTAAATGAAATTGCACAATACTACGAACACTTGGGCCCTAACTAAAGACAAAAAATGATAAAGATAAAGAAAGTTCATAAGAAAGCATAACTAAATCATGCATTCATTTGAATATCCATGTGGGATTTATGGGGCTTACTAGGCATTAGCTCATTAAGTGTTTTATGCTGTAGGCATTTCGACAAGAAGGTCAGAATAAATAATAATGATGAGTTGGCAGACGGATGAAGTGTGCAGGTCGGGTATGGTGTCCGCTACTGTATGTTTCTGCTATATATATGTATTAAGTTGTTTTGAAATGGAATGTTTAAAAAGAAAAAAAATGTTGTAAAAGTAAGAATGATTATGTAAATATAAGTGTGTGAAAGTATTTTGGGAGTTACCAAAATTGTTGCAAAGTAAATTATTTATTTCAGTTTCAAGAAAAAAAAAATTTCCTAAATTTTTGCCCCAAAAAAAGTAAGAAAGAGTTTTATCACAGCCTGAAACGGAGGGTTGTGACAGTTGGTATCAAAGCAAAAATGTTGCCATCCTACTACACACCGTCGTCTACTCCATTGCCATAGCTCAAGTAAGATAGTTTAATTTTAAGTATAAGAATGTGCAGTATTGTTATTTATGGTATTGATATATTAATTGTGGTAATAAATATAGTATATGACAGAGCCGCATCATAACCACGACATGGAGCTGATCGAAGAGCAAGTATTGCTTTTCAAGACGCGATGCTGCCACGTTACTATGGAAGTCGGTAGCCTATGGTGCTGACCGAATGGCTTCATGTAGTTGAGGTGATCTTTGATGCTTGCCATATGCCACCGCACCTCTAAGTCTTGTTAGCTTCCGGATTGTTATTGAAGGAAGCATTAGTATGGTGGTTGAGGATTGAACCCAATGAGGGACCAAGGGACTAGCAAGGTTTCAGAGGACAGATTCAAGCAGAGTTCGCACCCGTATCCCCAGCAGAGGTTATGTACGTCCAGGTGATTTCGATGCTGTGGGCGGATTAGAGACGTCGGTTGTACCTACGAATAGAACCAGTTTGGGGAAGATATGTAGGTGAGCCGGTAGATCACTACGTTCTGAGGTTTCGTCGAACTATGATGCCATTGATACCCTTAGAGATACCCTTACGGCGTATCTACGATCCTGTTTGTAGAGATTTACTTGATGTAGTCCAACAGCATATACAATATCCGAGAAACTTTATCAGCATTCACGACTTCCTTATGGTGGTATTACACATAAAACAGAATGTGGTCGGACCTTTGGAAGATCCCCCAACGCATATGGTAAAGGATGACGATGATGATGACGATGACGATGAAGATGGTAATGATGACATGGATGAAGAGCCCGAGCCTCCCGAAGTCATAATTGCCAGTGATGACGAATCTACTGACTCGGATGAAGAAGAAGAAGAGGATCCCGAGGAGGATCCCAACCAAAGCGACATGTCTAGAGTTGAGTTCAACTAAAAAGAATTTATGAAAGGATTTTCGTGTACTATGATGTACATAGATGAGGGATTAGTACAGTTTTGGGCTTTGTTGCCTTTGTATATGTATGTATGTCCGACAAGTGGTATCCTTCTTGGTAATAGGGTATATGTAGCTGGAAGGGATAACTGCTCCCGGAAATAATATGAATAGTTTATGTATGAAAAGAAAGAAAGTATGTATGTTAGTTATACATGTAACGTTATGAAGAATGTAGAAAGGAAATGAAAAAGGTTCATGAAATGAAATGTATGAAGGTTCATGAAATGAAATGTCTGAAAGTAAATGCAATGAAATAAATGAAAGCAACGAATTGAGTTCATTTAATGGTGTATGTTGCATGTATTTATGTTATTCAAATACATGCACTCATTGACTGGATACTATTAAGTTAATAGTATGTGCTAACATAGTAATTAAATTATATGATAGGTATATAACAAATAATATCGATGGCGGATTCACCCGGAGGATCGATGAATCCAGATTTAATGGCCATGATTATGGAACTGCAACAGAAGCTCCAAGCTCAAGAGCAGGAAATGCAAGGTTCACGGGAACAATTAGCTAACCAGAATCCCGTACCACCAGTGTGTATAGATATGCCACCCCCAGTACCCCACCATAGCAAGTGGATCGAGCAGTCCCAACAGTTCCGGTAGCACCCACTACCGAATTTTATGAAAGATTTCGGAGGATGAAGGCTCTAGAATTTGATGGATCCACAGACCCATTAGAGGCCAACGATTGGCTTATGGGTATAGAAAGGATACTGAAATTTATGGGACTTAGTGACCATGAGAAAGTCCTATGCGCTTCGTTTTCTCTTACTAAAGATGTCAGGAGATGGTAGGAGTCTATAGAACACAGAAGAAATGTTGACGACATGTTATGGTCGGATTTTGTGGAAGAATTCAGCAGGGCCTACTTTAATGTGGAAACCATGGAGGCCTAACAAGAAGAATTTAATAATTTCAAGCAAGACAATATGTCTGTAGCTGATGCTGTAAAGAGGTTTAATCAGCTAGCACGACTTTGTCTCGAGTTAGTACCTATTGATTGGGAACGAATCAGGCGATTAATGAGAATGTTCATAATCAACATTACCCTTGTAGTTGATAGTGGAGGGCAAGCTTCCAAGGATGTGGGAAGATTGCATTGAACGGGCGACCAGAGCTGAGTTCAGAATTGCCCATGATGAAGAAGAAAGAGCAAGGATTTTCAAAGCTCATAAGGAAGAGAAAGCCTTAGCTAAGCAAAGTCAAGTTATCCAGGTGAAAGGACAAGGAAGTGCCTCAAGCCAAGGGCCATCCCAAAACCTTCCAGTGGGATGCAACCGTAATGTTAACATTAAAAGGAAATGGAACGTGAGTAGTTCGAAGAGTCCAAAGGGTCAACCCTAGAAGAGGATTAACGATGGAGGAAATAACAAACCCTTTTGCAGTCAATGTGGGAAAAGACATGCAGGGGAGTGTAAGGCTAGCACAAACAAGTGCTATATTTGTGGAAAAGAAGGGCACTACGCCAGAAATTGTTTTTCTAATCCTCAAAGTCATAACAGTCAGGCTCAGCAAAGGCCTCAAGGAAGCCAGCTACATGCGGTTCAAGTTCAGGTGCAGCTTGAAGGCCCTAGTGTTAGTCAAGGGCGATTAGAAGCTCCGGAACCAAGTGGGCGAATCTATGCTTACATGAAGAAGGAAGAGGTTGCAGGAACCTCATCGGTAGTGACAGGTCAGTTTTCTGTTGCCAACACTGATGCATATGTTTTGTTTGATTCTGGAGCAACACATTCGTTTGCATCATTTAAGTTTGCAAAACGAATAGGAAGTAAAGGAGATAGGATAGAGCAAACCTTTAGAACTGCATTATCCTCTGAGGAGGTATTGAGTTCTAATAATTGGTTATGTCATGTACCGATAATCATTTGTGGAAGGGAATTGTATATTGATTTGATAATAATTGATATACAAGATTACGATGTCATCCTAGTAATGGATTTCCTAGGGAAATACACGGCTAAGATTAATTACCGACACTGCAAGGTTACGTTTTGACGTTCTGGAAGTGAAAAGTTAGTGTATTCAGGGAAGATTCCCAAAGCTCCTAAGGCAATGATTTCAATGTTGAAGGCAAGGAAGATGCTGGAAAGCAGATGCATCGGTTATCTGGTGAATTTGAAAAGGAAAGATCACGAGGCTCAATTAGGACCAGAGAATGTTCCCATGGTAAGGGAAAACATTGATGTGTTTCTCGACGAGTTGCCAGGCTTGCCACCGAACGGGAGATTTCATTTGAGATCGAATTAACGCTCGGTACAGCCCCAATTTCGAAGGCACCATATCGAATGGCTCTAGGGGAACTCAAGGAACTTCAGGCGCAACTGAAGGAATTATTGGACAAGGGGTTCATCTGACCAAGTCATTCTCCATGGAGGGCCCCTATTCTATTTGTCAAGAAGAAGAACGAAACTTTACGAATGTGCATTGATTATCGAGAACTAAACAAAGTCATGATCAAGAACAAGTTTCCACTCCCAAGGATCAATGATTTGTTTGATCAACTAAAAGGAGCGTCAGTATTCTCAAAGATTAATCTATGCTCGGGATATCATCAACTTTGAGTTAAGGAAGGGGATATACCAAAGACGGCGTTTCGAACACGTTATGGGCATTACGAGTTCTACATCATGCCATTTGGATTAACTAATGCCCCAGCAACCTTCATGGATCTCATGAATCGGATTTTCAAGAAATATCTCGATAAGTTCGTCATCATTTTTATCGACGATATTCTCATATATTCAAGAACGCCAAAGGAACATGAGGAGCACTTGAAGATTGCGTTGCAATTATTGCGAGAGCATCAAATGTACGCCAAGTTCTCGAAATGTGAGTTTTGGTTAGAGAAGGTTCATTTCCTAGGACACGTGGTGACACGGGACGGAGTATCCATGGATCCTTCCAAAGTGGAAGCGGTGAATAAGTGGCCTACACCGAAAAACGTAACCAAAACTAGAAGTTTCCTCGGTTTAGCAGCTACTATCGACCTTTTGTAAAAGGATTTTCCCGACCTACAGCACTACTCATTGCACCTACACGGAAAGCAGCAAAGTATAAATGGACTAAGAAGTGTGAGGAAAGTTTTAAAGAGTTAAAAAGGTGACTTACAAGTGCACCAGTGCTGACAATACCTGATTCAGACTTAGGAAATTTTATAATCTACAACGATGTATCAAAAAAAGGACTGGGAGCCGTATTGATGCAAAATGGAAAGGTGATTGCGTACGCATCTCGACAATTAAAGGATCATGAAAGGAATTATCCGACGCATGACCTAGAGTTAGCAGCGGTTGTATTTGGCTGAAGATATGGTGTCATTACTTGTATGGAGCTAAGTGTGAAATTTATACAGACCATCAGAGTTTGAAGTATATCTTCACATAGAAGGAGCTCAACATGAGATAGTGAAGGTGGCTGGAGTTGGTTAAAGACTACGACTGTGAAATTCTGTATCACCTAGGAAAGGCTAACCGAGTAGCTGATGCCCTTAGTCATACAACACTATCTTCGCTTGCGATGATACAGTTAATGCCAAAACCTCTTCATAAGGACTTAATAGAAGCAAGAATAGAGCTAGTCACTAGAAGATTATCCAATTTGTCCTTTCGACCCGCTATCTTGGAGAACTTAAAGGAGCGACAAGAAGCAGATCCGTCGCTACTCAAAGCCAAGAATGAAGTTCTTGAGAACAAGGAAATAGAATTTACCATCTTGAAAGATGGTATCCTCCATTATAAGGGCAGAGTCTGCATTCCCAATGATGAAGGATTAAAGAAGCAGGTATTGGAAGAAGCTCATGAAGCACCATCCGTGCCTCATCCAGGAGCTACCAAGATGTACTAAGATTTAAAATAGCACTATTGGTGGCACGGAATGAAGAATGATGTCTCACCATTTGTCGCCAAATGTATTACGCGCTAGAAGGTTAAAGCTGAGCACCAACGGCCGGCAGGTGAACTACAGAAAATTGAAATTCCAGAATGAAAATGGGATAAGATAACTATGGATCTGGTGATTGGGCTACCCAGAACCACGGGTGGACACGATGCTATATGGGTAATTGTTGATAGATTGATGAAATCAGCTCACTTCTTACCCATCAAACTCAGCAGTTTTGTGGAAAAACTAGCTGAATTATATGTAGCTCAGATAGTTAGATACCACGGAGTCCCGAAATCTATCATTTCTGATCGAGATGGTCGATTTACTTCTAAATTTTGGAGGAGCGTTCACCAAGCAATGGGAACGAAGCTGACTTTTAGTACATCTTTTCACCCTCAAATGGATGGTCAAGCTGAAAGGACCATTCAAACTCTAGAAGATATGTTGAGAGCTTATGTGCTAGATTTCAAAGGAGGATGTGACAAAAAGCTTCCGTTGATCGAATTTGCTTACAATAATAATTATCAAGCTTTCATAGGAATGGCTCCTTATGAAGCTCTTTACAGAAGAAAATGTAGATCGCCACTGCATTGGTAAGAAACAGGAGAAAAAATGTTATCGACTACAGATTTTGTGCAAAGGACGACGGAGGATGTGAAATTTATCCGTCAACGAATGGAAACTGCCTTTAGTCATCAAAAGAGTTACGTAGATCGGCAACGAAGACCCCTGGAATTTCAAGTAGGGGATTTGGTCTTTTTAATGGTGACCCCAATGAAGGGAGTGATCAGGTTTGGAAAGAAAGGAAAGCTTGGCCTAAGATATATTGGACCATTTGAAATCTTAGAACGGGTAGGCAATGTAGCTTATAAGTTAGCCTTACCCTCTGATCTAGCATCGGTACACAACATATTCCATGTGTCCATGCTAAAGAAGTACGTGCCGGATCCTTCGCATGTTCTACACCCGGAGGAAATTGACGTGCAGGAGAACCTATCCTACGAAGAGAAACCAATTCAAATACTGGCACGAGAAGAAAAAGAATTAAGGAACAAGAAGATACCTCTCGTCAAAGTTCTATGGCGCAACCAGCAAGTGAAAGAGGCAACATGGGAACGAGAGGATGAAATGAGGAAATGCTACCCTGAATTGTTTTGATTTTTGAGGACAAAGATTCTTAAGAGGGGTAGATTAATATGACTGAGAAAATTCATTAATAAAACCTAATATTTACTTGGGTTTAATTAATGAATTTACTTTTAAAAATGTGATTTTTTTAAAAAATAAAAATTACGATAAAGTATGAATGAACGGCATTGATTGCAAATTTTACGGTGAATGTGATGCAAGGTTGGGTATGGTAAAATGCAGATTTTATGAGTTGAATTGCTTAGAAATCTGTAAATAATATCTATAAAATGAATTTTATATCACAATTAATTGTAAAATTGTGGTATAAACAAATGGGTGATTAAAATGTAAATAGGACACAGAGGTTGTCCAAACCCTAACCTGGGGTAGAAAGGAGGCCAAAGCAGTATAAGAATACTGTTAAGTGAAAACACAGATATAGAAAATGTTATGATTGGCCTCCAAAATTCAACGAAAAGTAAGTTAAATATTTTTATACAGTCTAAGGATAGAAAATACACTGATTTGACCATGGCAGTATAAGAAAAATACTGCGTGACCAAAATTACACAGTGTAAATTTTTAGCTCCACTAAGTGGACACTTTTTAGCTTGTTATTGGGCCACCAAGCCCTAAAAGGTGGCCCAATCATGTGATGACACTTGGTAACCCAAAGGGTTACTTGGTAAAGTAACCAAGTGGGATAAGGATGTATTTAATGCTTGGTTATCACAAATTTTTTTTCTCTTTCTTCTTCCTCCATTTTCGACAGCCATTGTTAGACCTTCAGGAAATTTTTCTCAACCTCAAACTTTGCAAAAATAGCCTCAAAACAAGTTTTAGAGGCAAGCTCAAGGGTTTTCACAAGATTTAAGGTAAAAATCTCAAACTTTTTAATGAGTTTTTAAGGGAATTTTCATGGGTTGAAGGGGAAAATTAACCCATGGCATTTTTGCATGAAAAGGAAGCTTAGAAGGGAGTTCAAAGGGAATTTGAAGGCTAGAAACCAAAAGGAAACTATTTTGGTAAGTTTTGGGTTTTAAAGTTTTAAAATTTTAAGAATTTTGTTTGGATTTTTATTTTCTCAAACCCATGTGAGTTCTTGAGCTTATGTTTGATGGAATTTCATGTGAATGTGATGAATGGCATGTTTAAATTGTAAGATTTTGGGTTATAGTGCAAAAGTGGTAGTTTTTGCATACAATGATATTTTGTTAAATTTGAGGTTAAACTTTGCAAAAATAAGGTTTGAGCATGAGAACAATTTGATTTAGGCATGAAATGGTTTCTGTAGGGGTAGATTTGTAATTTTAAAAAGGATTTTTACAAAAACGTCCTAGGGACTAAATTGAAAGAAAAATTCTTTTTTTGACAGAATTGGAAAATGGCCGAAAACACCCCTGTACAGTGAGATTTTGGGAAAAGTTAAAATATAAAAGTTGTAGATTTTGACGAAACTGTTAGACATTGTAGATAGTTCATTGAAAAACTCAATTGTTTGTGAGTTTTTGATTTTTCAAGAATTTGTTAAAAGTGAAAAAGTGTTAAAATGGCAAAAATGTCATTTTTAAAAATGATTTAAGGTATGGTACCTTAAGCAAAAATGTTTTTTTATTGGTGCAAAGTGAAAAATTTTAGCCCGAGAAGCAAAATTGTCAAAATTTTCGATTTAGGGGCTAAACCGTAAAGTTTTATGAAAAAGGGGCATAAGTGTGAAATAAAGAGATAGAAGCCACTAGGACGTTATTTTAAAGTTAATAAGTGGCTAATAATGTTAAAATGACGAATCGAGCTCGGATAGATCAGTAGGGCCACGGAGGGCAAAATCGTCATTTTTGCCCGAATAACCTGAATCACTCCTAAACGTCTCAGATAAGAAAAGAAAGTAATTAGAAAGATTCTCGCCCTTTGTAAGTGACGATGGGGCAGAATAAGATAGAAATAAGAAAACTAGTGCTCTTAGAGTTGTGTACAGTTATGCAACTCGAATAATTAAGTAACGAACGTTTTGTAACAAAACGTATTGGAGTTGGCTAATAGTTTTGTAATTGGCCCACAGAATCCTAGGAGTCTAGGAGAGAGGAGACCGAAGTTGAGTTTCACGGTGCTCGAAAACAAGTAAGTACCCTTCTCACCTACAGTATGAAAGTGTAGGTGTAGAATTTGTGTATGCGTACATCAGGGTATATGTTACGATATAAACTTGTATGTTTGCTATGAAATGAATACCTAGAGGTATAACGTCGATACCTGTGCGTATACGATTAGAATACCTAAGTGTATAACATGCTATGTATAATTTATTGTGTACCTGTGTGTACAATGATGAATGCATGTATGCATGTAAAGTAGGTACTTGTGCGTACTATACTATGCATACGAATTTATGTACTATGGATAAGATGTGATTATCACTTCATGCATGGTATGACAACCATATTAAATGGATTGGTAAATATATCACCAAAAGTTAAGAAGAGTGTCGTATCGACTCCCGAAGCAAGAGAAGTTTAAAGGATAAAATATGGTCACGGTGTTACGTAGACCTAAATGAAATTGCACAATGGTATGAACACTTAGGCCCTAGCTAAAGACAAGAAATGATAAAGATAAGAAAAGTTCATAAGAAAGCATAACTGAATCATGTATTCATTTGAATATCCATGTGAGATTTATCAGACTTATTAGGCGTTAGCTCATTAAGTGTTTCATGCTGTAGGTATTCCGACAAGAAGGTTAGAATAAATCATAATGATAAGCTGGCGGACGATGATTGTATAGGTCGGGTATGGAGTCCGCTACTATAAGTTTCTGTTGTATATATGCATTAAGTTGTTTTGAAATGGAATGTTTAAAAAGGAAAAAAAATGTTGTAAAAGTAAGAATGATTATGTAAATATAAGTGTGTGAAAGTATTTTGGGAGTTACCAAAATTATTTCAAAGTAAATTATTTATTTTAGTTTCAAGAAAAAAAATTTTCCTAAATTTTTGCCCTAAAATAAGAAAGAAAGGGTTTTATTACAGCCGGAAAAGGCGGGTTGTGATAAGTAATCCAAGAATAGTACTAAACCTGACTGACTCTCATCCAATAGGTTGCACCCAGCTCATTAAAGTCAACTCTTTGACGCTTTTTTCCCCAACCGGAAGTATATCTAGCCGTGTGACTCTAATATTTTTCTTCTTATTAAATTCAGGTTGAATAGTGTCATTATCAGTATCATCTTGACTTGAATCTTCCTCAAATGGTCTAGCTTTTCCTTTCCCCCATTCATAAGGGAATCATTATTGTTCTCATTTGCATCTGAATTCACTTGAATCTTGATAAACTAACGTTCCCTTTTGCTTTTCCTTGGCTGCATCTATTTTTTTCCCCTCCTTGTCTCCATCATTGCTAAAAGTATCCTCCTTACTGCCAGTTATACTTTCACGAATTCTTAAAGCTTCATCTCCATCCATTGCAGCAGCAATAGCAGCTTGTAGCTGCTTTGTTTGTTTCTTTTTTCCCTTTCTAGAGCTCTTGAAAGTATATGCATATACAAACAATAAATAACAACAATGGAAACGCATGAAAATACAATTGATTTGTAGATTATACCTCTGCCATAGCTGAAATTGTGTATGAGCACTTTTGATTAGTCTGATTGTTCATTAAAACAAAAAAAAAAGTAAGAAAAACATAGCTTGTATAGTAGAGAATTAAGAAACAAAAATGGAATGGGCTATTCTCACATTAATAAAGGGAATCATTCTTACCAAAGTCCAACAAACAATGAGAAATTGTATAGTTTTCATGGTCTATGGCTAAAATGCCTAATGGATGAGAAGAAACACCAAGATAAAACCCAAAAAGGGAAAAAAAAAAAAAAACAAACAGTAAAAAACCACTTACAGCAAGGTCATATTGTAATCCAGGAACAGAGAAAAGTAATAAAAAAAAACTTATTAACTAAAGAAAAACACAGTGAGCTATTAATCAACCTTAACTGGTCCACTAGTTTTTTGAGTCCAATAAACGAACTAGTACAGGTTCATTGAATGCAGGGGAGGGAGGGGGAGTAAGATCTTATCTTTTTTTAAAAGAAAATTATTGGAATAGTTTTTTCTGTAATTAAAATATTTTTTAAGAAAAAAAAAGGAGTTGTTTTAACTTTGTGCTTCTTGTGGGGATGCAATATAGGAAAAAACAAAACAAAATAGACAAACAAAAAAAGAACCATTCACAGTAAGGTCTTATTGTAATACATGAAGAGAGAAAAAAAAAAACCATTTACCATGCCTTGCACTTAAACTAATAGAATGCAAAAAAAATTCCCTAGATCAGTCAATGAGCACCAAAAAAAAGCAAAGTATAAAACTTCATTATTGAAAGCTAACCTATAATCCAAAGCCAATCAATTGTTTGTAGGGGTATCAAATTTGTCAGAAAACCTGAGAAAATAACAAACACTATTCAATTTTATAGCAATTTGCTAGATCAACAAGATGATCATTACTCAACAGCATTTTTTCAAAATTAGAAAAAATTCAAGAAATTTACCAAAAAAATGCAAATTACTAAAATCAAAGCATAAAGAAAAAGAATGTTGGCATACCTGAATTTGAAGGCTTTAGTGTGAGGAAAGAATAGGGGTGGTTATGGTTGCATATGTAGAGAAGAGAAACTTTGGTGGGTATTGAAAAGATGAATTTTGGCAAGTATACAGGGTATATTTTTTCTCTCTTTAACAAAAGAAGAAAATAGTATGTGGAAGAAAATCTTGGAAGTGGACTGAGAATGATAAGGAGGTGGGTGGTGTGTGAAAAAAAAAAATGAAAAACGTATGAGTGGGATATAATATTATTTTTAGCTTAGTGATGATCTTAATAAAAAGATAAATAATATGATTAATTTAGAACATATCTTTAAAAGAAATATTTTAAATTAAAATAGTTTATAATTAAATACTTATAAGAGGAATTGTAGATATCATTAACTTATATTATGAACTTCCAAAGAGAGAGAATTTAAAATGACTCAGGACTTTTTTGTTTTGTTTTGTTTTGTTTTTGTTTTTGTTTTTGTTTTTTGTTTTTTTTTGTTTTTTTTGAGAAAAACATGCTTTTGCATGAGTGCATCATCAAAATTCATTAAAAATCAATTATTAAGATCCAAAATTAGTAAGAGTTCTTCAAAATTATATTAACAAAACCACGTCTTACCTGTAATTGCATACATATGTAATATAAAGTTATAAATTTTTCATATAACTTTGATAATAGATACATTATCAATTTAAATTAGATATCTGGCGTGTTTAAAATTCAAAAAAAAGAAAAAAGAAAAAAAATATAAATATACATATATATATTTATATACACTAAATACAGCATGTCCACTGCACAAAAACGGTTCTTTTTTTTAAAAAAAAAACAAACAAACAAGCACAAAAATAGGAGATAGAGATAATGATAGAATAACAGCATCCACGTTTCTAACATTTGATTGTCAGTAGAATGGTTCAAAGGAAAAAAAAAAGGGGGGGGGGGGGGGAGGGA
>CAMOHE010050023.1:6569-24133 GCA_946598075.1 Artocarpus hirsutus | reverse complement strand
TTCCACGTAAGCGTCACCTGCCATAACACTTAGAATAAAATGGTTAGCACCATCTATCAAATATCATAACACATATCATAAATATAACATTTAACGTCGTCATTTATCATAGCATAATCCGTTACATAAAATTAGGCGGGCGTTACATATATAATCATAGGATTAGTATATATAAATGAACAATAAAAAATAAGAATTTTGAAAAAGAAATAAACCACATATAATTTTTTTATAGGAAACTCTTTCATATTGGAATTCGTTTTTATTCCTTTGATAAAAAATAATGCACTAATTTTTAGAAGAGAATATATATATATATATACAAGATAGGGTGTGTAATGAATATTTATTTAATACACTCTTGTCTTTAAGAGTAATTTTATTAATAGATAATACAGTAATAAATATATCTTATTAAATAGGGATGTGTAAAAAGTAGAATGAGAGGTATCAATAGACGTATCTTTTGAAAAATACATTAACTTTCAGTTATAAACATTAACATAATATAATTCCTACTTTGCCCCTTTTTAATTTTAATTAAAGTTTTTTTTGAGGTAAATATAAATGACAATGTGTAATGTGTACTGCACAAAATAATAGATTTAAAAGGTCTAAAATAAAATGTATTTACATGGACGTTATTTTATTAGTCAAAAACAACAATGATTTATCCGGAGTTAGTCCTCTGTATCTTTTTATATATTTTCAGCCACTAATACATAGAAATAGAAATTACCATTCAAGAATTTTCTTTTTTTTCTTGATTAATGAATAAAAATTTAATGTTCAAATTTACTTTAATTGTAGATTGTGTTAGCATGCCTGTTTATATATTTTCACGACGAAGAAAAAAGCTATTTTTTTTAAATCGAGGCATTGTTGATTATATGTTATAGTCCATATGAAATAATAAACACATGAAAAACTATTTTTATTATTTGGAAGAACGTGCCTCAGGCACGTTCGACATTAACTAGTATAATTCGATTGAGTGTTTTGAATGCCAATATTAGCCGTCAGCTGAGTGCTAATCAATATAAAAGCATGTGCCTTTTTTTTTTTACAATAATGGCAGGTGATACAATTTGAATAATCTAATTATTATAAAAGTGTTTGACAAAGTTAGTTGTAACTTATAGTTTTAACTTAATAAAGCTCTTATGTATTACAGTATTTTCAATTTTAACTTTTAATTTTAACTTATTTTTCAAACATCTTGTATATATTTTTTTAGCTGTAGATTCCCGAACATGATTTTGATGTGGTGTGCATGGATAAGATGAGCTATGTAAAATACGAAAATAGAAACATGACAATCGTGACTAGAATTTTAAAACCGATTGGCAGCCGGCTAGAACATTGAAATTCAACCGTACCTCACATACAAGCTATTTCATCGAGTTGATGGCGTTTTTATTTTTCATTTTTCGTATCGTTAATTAAAGGGTCAAATTTATTATAAAACGATATTTTTGGTTTTTAATCTTATAGACTAGATTTAATATACAAATTTATATCTTACCTTTGTCAAAAGTTAATTTTAACCTTTAAAATGACTAAATTATCTTTAAATAAAGAAGAAAAATTATTAAATCTTTCAAAAAATAAGAAGAAAACAAAAACAAAAACATACAAGTAATCCATTTTGAAGGTATTTTATACACATTTGAAATTAAAACCCTTAGTATAAAGTTTTTTTTAAGTTATTAAAGTTTTCTTGTTTTCAATTTGAAGGTATTTTAGAAAATTTCTTAAGTGAAAATTGAATATTGCTTTAAAAAAGTTATAAATTTACGTATTAAATCTAATATAAAAGTATAAATTTGATGAGATCAAAATACTATAAGTATAGTGTTTGAAAAACCTAAATACTATATATAAAAAGATAAATAACCCTTGATTAAATATTATAATGAATAAAATTTCCAAGGTCAACGATATGGTAAAACAATGCAACACACTCTCTTGAAAGCATATCTAAATTAAAAAAAAAAACTCCGGCTATAAACGAGGAAGCTCTCTCATCCATTCGTATCAAATTAATGAAGTGATCAAGAAAAACGATGCACACTAAGTTGATCTTTTTATTTTTCGCCTTTGATATGGCGTGCACGAATGCAATCGCGACTCGAATTTAAAAAAGATTGGCTGGCTATTTAAGAATTCGAAATTTCAAGTATTGAAGTTTCGACTGCATCTCACATGCAAGCTATTTCACAAGTGGATCGCGTTATGATTTTATTTTATTATATTTGTTGTTGTCTTTATCATTGATTAAATATTATCATTAAAAAAAATTTCAAGGCAACCAAATAGGGAAAAACAATGCAACAAACTCCCTTGAAAGCTCATTTATCAGGGGAAAAAAAACTGAAACAAACTCTCCGGCTATAAATGAGGAAGCTCTCTCATCAACTCCTATCAAATTAAGGAAGTACTTATCAAGAGAAATGAAGCACTCTAAGTTGATCTCTTCATTTTTTGCCTTTCTTATTGCTTCTCTATTCTCCACTTTCTCCTTGGTCGCTTCCAAATACAACAACAATGAGCGCTTCCTTCAGTGCCTCTTTCCCAAGCAATCAAACACTACTACCTCCGGAGTTATCTATACTCCAAATGAACCGTCTTATATCTCTCTATTGAATTCCACCATAATGAATTCTCGTTTCGCTGTTTCTCCATCAACCCCGAAACCGCTCGCTATAATTACACCCTCCAATGCCTCAGAAGTCCAAGCCACCATTTTCTGCTCCAAGAAACATGGCATTCAGATCAGAACCCGTAGTGGAGGCCATGATGGTGAGGGTCTCTCTTATTTGTCACATGTGCCGTATGTCATAATCGACCTGATAAACCTTCATTCGATCGAAGTAGATGTCGAGAAAAAGACTGCATGGGTTCAAGCTGGAGCTACCCTCGGTGAAGTTTATTACAGAATTTCCGAGAAAAGTCCAAATCTCGGGTTCCCTGCAGGTTTTTGCTACACCGTAGGTGTTGGCGGGCATTTCAGTGGCGGAGGCTACGGACCTTTGGTGCGAAAATATGGCCTTTCAGCTGATAATATTCTTGACGCGCACATAGTTGATGCGAAAGGAAGATTTCTAAACAGAACATCTATGGGGAAAGATTTGTTTTGGGCAATACGTGGCGGTGGAGCTGCAAGCTTTGGAATTGTTCTTGCTTGGAAAATTCAACTAGTTCTTGTTCCATCAAATGTCACTGTATTCAATGTTGTTAGAGACTTAGAGAAACCTGAAACCAAGAAACTTGTTCACAAGTGGCAATACGTTACCGAAAAATTACCTGAAGATATAATGATGTACGTAGAGATCCAAGCCGTAAACTCTACTACGACAGAATACAATAGTACTAAACAAGGAGTACTACAAGCTAGATTCACTTCCGTGTACCTTGGCGAAGTGGATAATCTGCTCCATTTAATGCAAAAAAGCTTCCCTGAGTTGGGCTTGGCGAAAGAGGATTGCATCGAAACGAGCTGGATTGAATCCATTCTCTTTCTGGTTGGATTCCAAGCTGGAACACCTCCTAACGTTCTACTCGATAGGACTAAGCCTCAAGGACGAGCAGCTTCCATCATCGAGAAACTCGACTACGTTCAAGAGCCTATTCCGGAAGAAGTGTTGGAAAGGGTTTGGGAAAGGTTGTACGAAGAAGACGGGGTTGCGTCTATCCTTCTATATCCTCTTGGGGGAAGAATGAGTGAGATTTCAGAATCTGAAATTCCATTCCCACACCGAGCCGGAAACCTCTATGAATTTACATATCTTGCAAGGTGGACTAATAAAGAACATGAGAATGTTGACGCAACCTCAGAAAAGCATTTGAATTGGGTTAGAAGTATAATCTCTTTCACGACTCCTTATGTATCGAAAAATCCAAGACGTGCATATGTTAATGCTAGGGACCTTGACCTAGGACGGAACAATGATGTGGGGCTCATAAGCTACGCACAAGCAAGCAGTTGGGGAAGACGTTATTTTAAGAATAACTTCGACAAGTTAGTTCATGTGAAGACTAAGGTTGATCCAACTAATTTTTTTAGAAATGAACAGAGTATCCCACCGCTTTTGTTGGGGTGAAGTAGAAAAGCGATGACTATCTAGACACCATTCACACTTGCATAAATGGTTAAAATCAGCGATGTTTTAATAATGATTTTCTTTGGTTTTCTAATAAGTAATGGTTTCACCAAAAGCCATATGTATTTGTATCTGTGTGTGTCGTGAAAAAAGTTATTTTTTGTCAGGAGTTTAATGTTGCGTACAAATGATTTATTCCATGTCGACCTTAGGAAAAATGATTTTGATGTATTACGTTATGCTTTCTTTAAAATATATCACTCATATATAATGTATACATTATAATATCTATAATTCTGTTTATGTATATATGTAGGTTAACACAGGTAAATTGCAATTCACAACATGACATTGCTGATTAGTAGCCACTATATACCGTAATATTTGTATATGATTTTCTTTGCAAAAAATAAATAAATAAATAAAAGGATTGTGGTTTGGTATTTGTGTGGTTATTTAGATTCAAAGAGACATCGAGTCAGGACCCTAACGGGTCCAAGCTGGCTCTCACTATGCATCTATGATTCCTTTTTTTTTTTTTTTGCTCCGACCATATATAATTTGTGACCAGTGAACCACAAGTTTTTCTTTAAATCAGATCGGATAAGAGAATTTTCAGTTGACAGTCGTTAATAAATGCTATTAAGTCTTTGACAATCTACAACTGCACATTGTGATGTAGCACGTACAGGATGAAATTATATATATATATATATATATATATGTATGCATAACAACTACTGCTAATGGGTCAACCGAGTTAGTGCAAAATCCGATCCAATAGAAAAGGAGAGCTGAAAATATACAAATTTTATTTGAGTTTCAAAATTTTAATTAAATTTATTATTTATTTGTTTCCTTTTCTAGAGATAAATATAATTCTTAAATTTACAAGTATTAGTCCCTTATTTTTTTCATTTTTAATATTAAATATATTTAGATTCTTATAGTTGATAGGATTCTTTTCATTAATTTAGATTTTTAATAAAATTTTAGAGTTTGGTCTCTTTCTGTTCATTTCTTCTTTGGTATCGGTACTTTTCAAGAATCAACGTTGGCTTACAAATTTGTCATATGCTTTCACTTCCACTACATTAGGTAATAGATAAGTTAACATATTGTATATAATTTGTTTTGACTTAATGTGATTTTAGGAGATTTAATAGTTTAAATAACTTTTCTCTATTTCGTTTGGAATCTATCAATCTGCAAAATTAGGGTTTAAATTAATTTAAAAACTAAAAATAAATATTTGAACTAAATATGTTAACTAATTATTAAGTAATTAAAACAAAAGATTCAAATATTTGAGCTATAAACAAGTTTAGTGGAAGAGAATTTTAGGCTTCTTTATATAGAATGTGGAGAGGTTGAAATCCTAGTGTTTTGTCCATTTGGGACTCCTTAAATTTGCATTTAAGATTTATAGCTAAACAAATTGTTCATGTCTTAACAGCCTGGCATCTCTTTATTACCCTTAGGTAAGAGGTTCTATTATTGTCAACTATAAAACAGTTTTTTCAAATATTATAAATATATATATTATATATATTTTGGATTTACAAATTACATGAATTAGAGATATTTAATTCATAATCCAATCTATATATATCAAATTGGGAAAATCTGAATGCAAAATCAAGCCACATTTTTTATAGTCTGGATTGGATTGGATTGAAAGGATTACATAGATTGATGAATTCCATGAACACCCCTACTAGTACTTATATGGAGACCCATTATAATACTTCTTACTAGTGAATTTTCTATATTGGTTCTTAGTTTGTTGATGTAGTTATATTGTTAAACCATTTTAAATTTTTTGATCATAGGGTTTCATTCTTTTTCTTGGTGTGCCACACTCTTCTCATTTTTTGTAGCCAGAGTTTGTCTTGGCCCCTTGGCTAATACAGTGATGGTGTTGACTTCATGGCCAAAGGGAATGAATCAAAAGGGTTATGTTTTTGGTGTGCACCAAATATTTGGTTCTCTTTGTCAACATCGTGATGGTTCTTCTCAATGGTGGAGCCGTCTAGGTCTTTACAGACATCATGATAGTGCTTCCCATTGGTGGAATCACATTGAACTCCATTAGTGCATTGGTGTGTTAGAAATCTGAGTGTGTAGCAAAATTTTAAGATTTTAAATCTGATTATTTTCTAAGATGCAATTTTGACATGCCCAATACATAAGTGATGGTGTTGACTTCATTGTCAAAGGGAATGAATCAAAAGGGTTATGTTTTTGGTGTGCACCAAATATTTAGTTCTCTTTATCAACGTCGTGATGGTTCTTCTCAATGGTGGAGCCGTCTAGGTCTTTACAGACATCATGATAGTGCTTCCCATTGGTGGAATCACATTGAACTCCGTTAGTGCATTGGCGTGTTGGAAATCTGAGTGTGTAGCGAAATTTTAAAATTTTAAATCTGATTATTTTCTAAGACGCAATTTTGACATGCTCAATGCATAAGTTAATGACAGATCTTACATATCTCTTTTGTATACTGAAAACAACAGGAATCTATGAAGAGAAGAACTTTCCAAAAAAGCATCAACTAATTGGTCTTCTTTGCTATTCTTTATCCATGGTTAGAGTGCGTGTGATCGCATGTCATACAGCTTTTCTTCTAGCGACTTTCCTTCCAACCACTAGAGAAAACCAAGAGCTAAGAGTCCTTAAAGTTGAATAATAGCTCTTTGGGAGTTTCAGACTTTCTTATACTAGAGTACTCATTCATTGCTTCTCAAGTGATCTGAATAACAAAGAAAACTCACCCTTATTTATAGTAGTTGGACCTGGGGTCAAACATTATCAAATTAGCTTCAAAATTTGAGTTTGGATCAGTTTTAGAGCAAAAACGCATAAAACGTGTATCTGTCTAATTGCCGCTGCTGACTGTGCTTAATGTATTCCATGACGATTTTTTGAAAAACCATCGTGGAATGCTAATTTTTCACGACGGTTTTTCAAAAAACCGTCATAGAAAATTACTACATTACAACCCCTTCTCGCGCTAATTTTTATATTACACAACGATAAAAAACCATCATGAAAACTCCATGTCATACCACAACTGATGTTTTCATGACGGTTTTTTAACCGTTGTGAAATTTTTCGATGGCGGTTATAAACCGTCGTGGAATCCACACTTTGTAGTTGTGTATAATTTAATTATGACCATATCGTGGGAGCAATAAATACTTAAAACTAGAATTAAAAAATGATAAGCAAAAAGGGCAAGTAATGGCCTTGCACACGTGTAGCACTTTCTTAATTAATTAGTCAAGGAATTACTAAAGCGTAGCAAAGGAGATTTATTCCATTTAGAAACATCACACATATATGGTCGCAATGCAACCTTTATTTAGAAGGAACAAGGTACAAAAGCTAACGACAACGGTTTTGAATACAATACAACAGCCATCAACAATCGCCTATTTTTTTAACGTGAAAGAAGAGATGGGATGCTTTGTGCGTATGTAAATAAATTATTTGGATCAACTATAGTCTTTATATGAACCAATCTATGGAAATTGTTTTTAAAATACTTGGTACCCCAAATAGTTGCTTGTGCAATATAGTTATAGTCACCCTTGTTGGAATTAACGCCAATGTCCAGGTCTCTAAAGTTAAGATATGTAGCCCTTGGATTTTTTGAAACATAGGGAGTCATGTCATTATAAGCTCTTCTTACCCAGCTAAGATGCTTGTTGGTTGTGGTATTATTTTCATCTTCTACCCATGCCACCAAGTACCGCGAAGCTTGTAAAGGTTTCCAGTTCGGTGTAGGAACGGAGTTGCTGATTCTGAAATCTCATTCATTTTCCCACCATAAGGATAAAATTCAATTAAACCTACTCCAATGTCTTCTTCATATAACTTACTTAACAATTTCTCCAACACGTTATCTGGAATTGGCTTTTTCACATAATCAGACTTAAGTTTGAAAGGCCTTTGTTCGATATTGAAGGTTCTATTGAGTAGAACATCCATAGATTCTCCATTTCTATATAAGTTGAAATAGAGAATGGCTTCGACCCAAGTCGTTTCAGTGCACTCTTCTTCAAGCAAATCTAACTCAGGAAACTCCTTCTGCATCAGTGGAAGGAGCCTATCCTGGCTGCCATGGAATGAAGCTGAGATGGAAGCTAATATTTCAATTTTTTTATTCCCTTGTTTATCAGAAGTACTTGTTGTTTGGAACCTGACGAAGATAGTTAGATCCTCATCGACTTTGTTAATACGGTGTTGATATTGGTGAACAAACTTCTTTGTTGCATTGTTTTTCCAATTCCTCATGACTGCAAATACAGTCACTTTCGAAGGCATGTCAACTAGTCGAATTTTCCAAGCAAGAACAATTCCAAAGCTTGTTGCTCCACCACCTATAAATAAGATGCATTTATTGTACTTAAGTAAGCAAGCTCCTTCCTGTCTAACCGATTCCTGACCTCTGCCGAGCACCTCCTGCCTTAAGTATCAGAGAGCCATTGTCTTGTTTGTTAACCACTTCTTGCTTCCGAGGCATCCCTCCTCTTGTTGCAGGCCGACCAGACTAGGTAGAAGCGAATAGGGAAGAGCTGAACACCATGCGTTGTCGCACGTGGTATTGATCCTACGCCGGAACTCGGTAAGCATCAACAACCTTAATGGGTCCAAGCTGGCTCTCACAATGCATATATACTTTTTTTTTTTTTTTTTTGGCTCTGAACATATATAATTCGTTGATTAGTGAAACACAAATTTTACTTCAAATCAGATCGGTTAAGAGAATTTTGATTTGACGGTCGTCAATAAATGCTGTTAAGTCTTTGACAATCTACAGCTGCACATTGTGATGCAGCGCGTACAAGCTGTATAACAACTACTACTGCTAATGGGTCGACCGGGTTAGTGCAAAATCTGGTCAAATAGATGAGGAGAGCTCTAGAAATATACAAATTTTATTTTTCAAAATTTTTATTAAACTTATTATTTATTTGTTTCTCGTTCTAGGGATAAATATAATTCCTAAACTTATAAGTATTAGTTCCTTATTTTTTTTTATTTCCAATACTAAATAAGTTTAGATTCTTATGGTTAATGGGATTGTTTTCATCAATTTTACAGTTTGTTCTCTCCCTTTTCACTTATTCTTTAGTATTCTTTTAAATCATGAATTCCTCTGCCCATATTTTCGGTACTCTTCAAGAATCTACGTGTGTTTACAAATTTGTCATATGCTTTCACTACATCAAGTAATAGATAAGTTAACATACTGCATATAATTACTTTTGACTTAATTTGATTTTAGAAGAGTAAAGAGTTTAGACAACTTTTCTCGATTTCGTGATTTTAATTTGTATTTAAGGATGTTCATGGATTGGAAACAACGGATTCTATAGATTAAAATCGACAAATTCACAAATTGAGGTTTAAATTAGTTTAAAAAACTAAGAATTAATATTTGAACTAAATATGTTAACTAATTATTAAATAATTAAAATTAAATATTCAAATATTTGAACTATAAACAAGAAAGCTTATAGAAATAAGCTCTTTCTATTGAAAAAAGCAAAGCCTTTTAAAAAAACATTTTATGCTTTAATTGCATTAATTTCAAAAGTTTAGTGAATGACAACCTTTAAGCGTCTTTATATAGAATGTAGAGAGGGTGAAATCCTAGTGTCTTTTCTATGTATGACTCCTTAAATTTACATTCAAGATTTCGAGCAAAACAAGTTGTTCTTGTCTCAACGGTCTGACGTCTCTTTGCTACCCTTAGATAAGAGGTTCTATTTTTGTCAACCACAAAACATAGTTTTTTTTTTTTTTTTAAATATTATGTGTGTGTGTATATATATATTGGATTCATGAATTACATGGATTAGAGATACTCAATTTATAATATAATCCGTATATATCATATTGAAATAATCTTAAGCTAAAACCAAATCATATTTTTATAATTCAATCCAATCCAATCCAGCGGATTAAATTGGATTGAAAGGATTACACAAATTGGTAGATTTTGTGAACACCTATACTTGCATTTATGTGGAGCCCCATTATAATACTTCTTACTAATAAATTATCTATCTAGCTTCTTAGTTTGTGGATGTAGGCACATTGCCAAACTATTTTAAATTTTTTGATCATAGGGTTTCATTCTTTTTCTTAGTGTGCCACACTCTTCTCATTTTTTTGCAGCCAGAGTCTGTCTTGGCCCCATGGCTAATACGGTGATGGTGTTGACTTCGTGGTCAAAGGGAATGAATCAAAGGAATTAGGTTTTTGGTGTGCATCGAATATTTGGTTCTCTTTGTCAATGTTGTGATGGTGCATCTCGGTGGTGGAGCCATCTAGGTTCTTCATAGACATCATAATAGTGCTTCCCATTGGTGGAATCACATTGAACTCTGTTGGTGTAATGGTGATGCCTCCTAGTGGTGATGCCTTGTGGGTATCTGTCGGAATGATCAAGCCGGTGCTTCTTAATAGTGGAGTTGCATGGGTCCTTATTGATTTGTCCTCTACAGTAATGTTGGCTAGTTGTCTTGCCCATATTGTTAGGGTCTTGAAGTTACTTTATTTAATATTAATGACGATGCATTTTTTTTATCAAGTAGGAGTTGTTTTGTAATAATGAAAGTGACCTCTCTACCTATTAATTTTGTTTCTATGTCTCCCACCTATTTGAGTCGATAATTAGTGGTATGTGTTGGTGTGCAACTAGATTTATTTTTATTTTGTGTAACATGTCTTTTTTAGTATTTGAAGTTTGGTCTCGATCAACTGGTTTATCCGTTAACTTTAGTGGTAGTTCTTTCTAATGATATTTAGCCTTGCTCGATTTTTGTGTGCCAAATAGGTCTTTTATCTTTGAGTCTTGATACTTGTGTTCATCATTGTGCTTCATTCATCTTTATTGATAGATCCAGTCAATGTCCGAGTTTGAATTCACTTGTAGTTAGTAGTCGTTTGCGACTATATTTAAGTATGTTTCTTGTTTGATTTTAAAGAAGATGATTACCCTTAAGGATTTTCTTTCATACTTTTTTCCAACCAGCATTAGTCTCATTGTGAATATTTACAGAATCATGGGGTACGTAGAGATGCCTTTACCTAATTAACGTACAAGGCACTTGTTTGCTAAAAAATGATATTATGATGTTTTGTTTATTAATTTTTTATGCAGGAAAAGTTTGGAATTTGGACCAACTCATCAGAAGGAAATTTGACTTAATGGGAGGAGAGTGAAGAGCTTGTTTGGGGATCGGAACTGTGGAATCCCTCCCCAACTAATCCTGTTGATTAAAACCCTAATCCTGAATTTGCTACCAATCACCTGCTACTAATCGTCCAGACTAGCGTACGCTGTCACAAATTTTGACTGGCTATTTGATTTTTCTAATTGACTAATTGAGTTGTCAATATCTTGCTCGTTATATTAGCATAGATAATTATGTAACGGCGTATTTTAAAATACTCCACTAACTTGTGATAGGGTTTTCAATTTGTCCAATCTTCATCAATTTCGTTAATGTTTTAATTCATTATTATATTGTACATCGCATTCAAAGATTGTTTTTTTTTTTTTTTTTTAGTTTATCCAAAATTGTCATATTTAAGAGGATAGACATAGGAAGGCTTCAATTTCTTAAAAAGTAACATTACGGAATTCAAAATCTTTTGTTATTATCTGATAATGAATTCTTTTTTTTCCCCCCTAAAATATGCAGTTTTGATTACCAAAAAAAGGGTCAACTCATAAGTTACAACATCATTGTCTTATTTTAATGTTGTGCCAACGTATGAAATGATTTATATTATACCCTGGTATATTTAAAAGGTATAGGTGCAACTGAAGCTGTGCGTCTGTAATTCAGAAAGTGTTTCAGTTAATAATTTTTTAAAAATTATTCAAATATCAGTATAAATTTTAAATGATATTTGAAGAATTATTATTAATTTTATTAAATATTTATTATAATTAGATATATTTCTAAGGATTGAATTTCCTTTTTATACGTAAAGACTATTCTGTAGTAATGCCATTTTCTTTTGATGTTTCATTTAAGCACTAAATTTTTCCTTTTTTGTCTCCTATTTTTAGTTATACATGTTTTTATTTCTCCTATTTTTGATGAAGTGAAAAAGGAAATTTTTAGAGTAGAAGAAAAATAGGTTTTCATTTCTTTAAAAAGGATATGTTTCAACTGTCTCGATATTTTTTTTGTATTTGAATGCCTTCTCTATTTTTTAATCCTTACAACTTTGAAAGGTAGACAAGAAAATTTTGCACAAGCATCTTGGCACAAAATACTTTTTTGTCGTTTTATTTGACGTTTTAATATGTCCCATTCATTTTATTTTGTGTAATCGTGAGTCTAGTACTAAAATAAATTTATGTAGCTATTTTCCCCCTCTTTTCTTTCACTTTTTCAGAGAGAGAAAAAAAAGTTATGACAGAGCAACAATCTCTTCCTTTTAACTTTTCTTTCACTTGATATTTTTTTTACCCTCCACTGCTTATTTTATAATGTCTTTGCAAATACAATGTTAGTGAAGAAAGCCTTAGACACAAAAAAAAAAAAAAAATTGTGTATATCGGAATAAACTTCTTCTAAATAGATAAATTAAAATAAATTTATTGGAGCTATTTATATATTTTGTAAAACTTTTTTGTATTCTTTATTTCTATATTCTTCAAAGAACTTAAACGTTGTTCAAATAATTTATTGCTAATTATTTGCACATTATTTCAAGAACATGCTAAAAGTTTAACGGGATAAATGTAAAAACATACCTTGTAGTTTCAGATTTTATTGAGAAAATCTACCACGTATTCTTACAAAACACACATACTTATATTATGCATTGAAATTCTCCATCCTCCATACATATATATATGCGCACGCTAATATAGATATATGTATGTGTGATTTTGTAATATTATATGTGTGTGCACATATATTATTGAACGAAGTAAAATACAAAAAAAGTGAAGCATGAGAATTAGGTTGTGAACGTGTCATATATAATGATATTAGAACGAGAGAGAGAGGGAAAAGAAATAACATAGAGTTTTTTTTGTCAAATACTCCCAATAAAAGAAAGAGGAAAAAGAAGAAAGCCTTAGTAGTTGGACAAAAAAGAAATCAAAACCAAGTAAATCTTCGCTCGGCGTCTCACTTGACTACTTGATCAAGAAACTGAAGAGGAGAAATGGGCCAAAAAGAAGAAGAAGAAAAAAAAAGGTGAACTAGTTGGTCAACGGCGTCCACCTTGCTTGCAATGAGGAAGCAAGAAAATTTTGCTTCAGAAAGCTAATAGCTACAACAAAACATTATTTGAAACTTGACAATTATTAACATTTTAGAGTTGTCCCGATAGATTTTCATGCCTTGAAATTCAAAGCTATTGAAAAATACCTTTTTCAATACTCACAAACAAAGTATCATTTATCAATTGATATATTTATAGTAGAAATCACCCGCTCTATAGTAGCGGTAACGACCCACAAAATTAATGATAAAAATTTTAAGACATTTTTTTTTAAATAAGCAATTCATTTTTATTTTTAGATGTAGTTTTAAATTTTTTTTATGATAAAATCTTCCTTGCCTATCGCACTTAAGTGAACGAAAAAAAAAAAAAAAACAAACAAACAGAGAGACAATCTAAACAGAGAACACACCAAGACAGAGAGTATTAGGAAAGTTTCCGCGTATGGAGAAAGATGCATTCAGGAGTGGAGGGACATTGAGCCCAATAGGAGAGCAAATGGCTTTTTGTGTTTTTGGCCCCCTAAGTAAATTTTTTACACTTTTTGTATGTACTTTGCCATCCCCTAAAATATTCAAAATTGCACTGTTAACGAAGAAAGTCATACAACTTCAGTTATGTCTCAAGTTTTGACTTATAAATATACTTATGTTTTAAAATATTGAAACATGAGGAGAGAAGTTTTTAACAAATTTCAATTTATATCAATTTTGACTTTTTAAATATACTCTTCAAAATTAAAATATTGAATAATCCAAAAATCAATGATTATAATGTTATATCTTCTGAACTCTAAACTTTAAAAAGTGAATTATATATTGTAAGCTTCATTCATTCAAATGATGAATAAAAAAGATAAATAAAATAGATACAACAAAGATTAAAAAATGACAAATTTTATAAAATTAAATTTTATTGTAGTTTTCAACAAATTTGGTTTCACCATGCCCCTGAAAAATTTTTTAGCTCTGCCCTAGGGTACATTCATTTTCTATGTTTGTTTTTTAATCCTTATTTTGTGAATACCTTATTATTAACTAAGGTATTAGGCATTCATGAGTTGGGCATCAAAAATTGCTTATGGTCAATTCTTGCTATTTTTTAGAGAATTTTTTATTTATGTTATAAAATGTGAAAAGCTCTTATTCCATAAACTTGATGCATATCCCACTTGGACATGTTATGTGTCCTTCAGGATATTTTGTGTACTTCTGAGACATATTGGGTATTCCTTCCAGATATTTTTTGTGACATGTTGCTTATTCCTTTGGGATATATTGTATCCCTCTTGGATATTTTTATCTCTCTATTTTTCTCTGTCTCCTTGTCATCGCTGCCTTATCCCCAGTTTACCGATAATGTCATCAGCATTGGCAATGTCACCTATGGCCTACAAAAATAGAAAAAAAAAAAAAAGAGAGAGAAAAAGGAAAAAAAATAAACAAAATACACAACAATAACATATTTGGCCACGCAATTTTCAGGCGATGAGTAGATCTCTACAACATCTTACAATGGTGGCCAACAAATCTGGTCAAAGCAATGCCGACTGTAGATGTCACGACAATGAGTCCTTGTTTTTCAACAACGAGGACGTTCTTCCTTCCTCCAACTATCTCCTTTATCACCCTGATAATGCTCCTCTATGTCTACATTCCACCATGTCGACGTCCACTCCTCTACTCAAATTTGTGGTGAAGAAGCAAAAATCCACGAACACCGGTGATGATCCATAACAATCTCTAACGAGTTTCATGACAAGGTGAGGAGATCAGTGAAGATTCACAACATTCTTCGAAGGTTCGCATAGATCTGCTGTTCCTCTTCTCTGGCAACAGTGAAAACAAATAGAAACAAAAACAAGGAGAGAGAATGAGGAAAAGAGAATGAATCACGCGAAAGGAGAGAAAGGGGGAGAAAAGAGAAGATGAGGTAAACTAAATATGAGACAGACGGTGAGAAATAAATGAGGGGGTTTAAAATTTGTGTCATATATTTTTTATTTGTTTTAAAATTTGGAGCATAAAAATTTAGGCTTGATGGGCATATAACTTTAGGGAGGCTTCTTTTTGAAGTTACTACAATAGATGCCACAAGAAGTGAGTGGGGATTGATTTCTTCCCTATGGTAAGAAAATATCAGGAAATATGCCATTCACTTTAAGAAAAAAAAAAATTTTGGACCCAAATACCCTCAAATTAATCTTCCCCCCCTGTCTCTCTCTTGTTTTCTTCCCATGGCACGTGACCTAAAGGACACATGAATTGTTGGTTTGCCCAAAAAATTCAATAAAAAATAGTGAAAATGTAGCAGAATAGGGATTTAAAATTTTTCGTAAACTTTTAGGATCATTCTCATGATGTTACACAAAATAATTGAATAAAACACAAACCCATATGTTTGGCAATAATTCTAAATGATCAAGCATTCCAAAACTTTCAAAACCTCCTTGCTATTCTCCTCCTTTTAGATCAATTGGTGTGGGCACTAATGAGATTTATTGACAAAGTCTGCTTAATATCTCCTTCCATATAATGTCTTGAATTTTTAAGAAAGGTTAATTATGTTAATTTAATTTAATTTAATTAGTGTGTCAAATTTTAAATAATTGTCATTAATGTCAATTTTAATTTTCAATGCATCATTTTGCTTTAACCATTTAATATTCTAGTTCTATGTGTTTAAAGATTTAGTCTTATAAGCTTTATCAAATTTACCATCATACCGCTACTTATTTAGCAATTTACAAAATCGCCTTTTGTGTTTCCCTTTAAACTCATGTTAATACCGTAAATGTATATCCGACACTATTACTCTCACTCTCTCTTTTTTTTCTTTTTTTTTTTTGTTTTCCTCTCCCTATCTCCATTTTCTCTTGTTGAAGATGACAATCAACCACAATTTACTCAAAAACTCATATTAAAACACCGCTAAATTCATGATCACTTTTTCTCAAGCAAAGGTCCAAGTTTTTGCATTAATATCTCAAGGATTAAGGTAGGCTTTTGAAACCAAATTTGATTTCTCTTTTCTTCGCTCTTGAATTTGAAATTTATGGTTAATTTTGTTTTCCACCATGGCATATCCGAGTTTTGAGAATATATGCTCATGCATGATTGTTTGAACATGGGTCATGCGATTTTGAACATTTATGTTGAAATTTTATGTTAAATCTAGTGTTAAATTTGGGAAAAAAATTTATTGACATTTAAGCATGTTTATCTTAGTGTTTTGAGACATTTTATTACATTAAAACTTGATTTCGTGTGAAGAATTTAAGTTAGAATCAAATCTGGCCACGATGGGAAGAACAAGTTTATGATAGTCTCAAAGGAAGGACAATTGACCATCCCCTTTGGAGGCCGGTTGACCGGCTAGTGGTGGCAGCCATGTTGCCACTGTCCTCTAAGCCTCTCGAGGTTCCTGAATCATGCTGATTTGGTTTTCATTGTTTTGAGTCTCTAAAACATTTTCAAAAACTGTACTTTGTGTCTTTGCAAAAACCTTAAAAATATTGCCTTGTATTCTATGGTTGGATTTAGACAAAATGACCCATTGATGATTAAATTAACATAATGGTAATCATTTTAGCATTATTTCTTACTCTAAGCACATGTTGGATTCCATTATAGAGCTAACGTTGTCTGTACACTGAGGCAAGATTCTATGTCCGTTCTTTGATTAGCCATGTTTTGAATTATTTGACCTTATCAATAAAATTGAGATGAGCTTTTTTCAAGTAAACTATTTGTGAAATGTATTTTCTCATATTAAAATATTTTGAGAAAAGTATATGTATATAAATATCATGATTTTGATTTTTAGAAATAGAATTTAAATATGTGATTTAGACTTTGAATAAAAATAATTTAGAGTATAACAATCTTGAAACTTCACCTAGGAGGCATAGAGCTCCTAGTAGTAGGTTTTAAGTAGCCATAGAGATTGAGTTATGAGATAAAGCCATGGAGGCAAGCCCCTAAACCTCGATCAAGGCGCTTTGTGGCATGGGCAATCAGCTAGAATACTACATGTATATTTGATATATGATATATATATATATATATTGATATTTGTGACCTCATAATTTTGTTATGTTGCTTCATTCCTTCTTTTAATGATTATTTAAATGTCCATGTTCCGTTTTGTTTATTTAAATGACACGTTTTATAAAATGATAATGCTATATTA
>CAMOHE010050022.1:28026-45872 GCA_946598075.1 Artocarpus hirsutus | reverse complement strand
GAGAGAGTGAGGGAACCCGAGAGAGGGGAAGAGAAGAGAGAGAATGAGCGAGAGAAATGAGAGGAAAGAGAGAGAAAGTGAAATAAATAGAAGAAGAGAGAGAAAAGTAGTTGCACAAAGCTGTGAGCAACTACGCACTGTTTTCAAATCAAATTGTTTTATTAAAACTTAAATTAACAATCAAAAACAATTTAGAACAATCAAAAATCATCAAAAAGTAATTAGCACAAGGTTTCCACAAAGTAATCAAATTATGTTTAAAATACTTATCATGGCACACTAATTCACCATTTAACATTCTAATTCTATTTAATTAACTTCGGGGTGTTACATAATTATAGGATCTACAATCATTAACCAAAGATCATTGGATGGTTTAAGAGACACAGAAATTGTAATGGGTGCCTACCAACCAAAACATACATGGGCAGCAAAGAATTATCATCCACATGGAAAGATTTGGAGCAATTTCTTCTCACTGTGGATTACTAGAATGAATGATCTCCAGTTTAATCTGAGCAATCCTTTTAACCGCGTGGAATTATAACCCGCTACCAAGAAAACAATAGGACCAATCTAAGAGGTACATTACATACTACACTAGGGTCTACAATTTTGTGAGTAGTGAAGTTATAACCCTATAAGGATGAAAATGATTTTTCTTTTAATCTCCATGTCCATATGTTGTAAATAAATACATGCTTTGATGAATAATTCATTAGATCATGATGGAGGAAAATACACTATATTAGGAACTTGAGAGGAAAAATGGAAGTTCAAGCATATCTTTTGAGGTTTCTAAATTTTTACAACATATTTATAAACTCAAAACACATTATAAAACTTATTAGAAATGAAAATAAAATTACAACTAAAAAATTAGCGGTTTTTATTGATCAGATATAAAACAAATATTTAACATAGAAATAACTCTAAAAATTACTAAAAATATTCTTAAATATAAAAACACACTAAAAATACGTATTTAAACACATTTTAATACTAAGACTAAAAAACAACGTAAAACACAAAAATGCTATTAATTAAAAGATTTAATAAAAATAAAAGCATAAATAAATGATTTTAATCTTAAGAAATATACACTTATCAACTTATTGCTAGTCCCAAACAACAAAAATGATAAAATTTAAAAATAGACTAAGTGCATTTTGGGACTTTCGACTTAAGGGAGCGGGAGTGCTGACGCCTCCCCTATTTACCTTTAAGAGTATACGCATCCAAAGACGTAACTGCCACTCTCTTTACACCTCACCATCCTCTCATATTTTGACCAATATGCATATAGTCTGTATTATCTAACCACACTTCTCAAATTGTATCAAAACATGTCAAATCAACTTGACCTTATTGTATATTATAGAACGGGTCTAGAGTATTGTGTTTCTAAGTGATATATATAACAATATTTACAAAATAATATATAAATTATCTTGCAAACCAAATAACCAATTCTAATTAAATAAAACCTCACAAAAGTTGAATAATAGAATCCCTACCTCATTGGCAAATTATTGAAAGATAACTTCTTACTTGTTACCTCCACCACGTCTGCTCCAAATAAGTCCTGAACTTAAATATATATCAAAATCATAAATTTAATTTAAATACTATTTCTATAATTACGCCAATTTATTTCATTAGTGTGCCTTGTGATTAATATGCTCAAAATATGTATATAAGTTTAAACATGTAATTTAATTTTAATACCATATTCCAATCTAAAATGTTCTGAAAATAATTTAAAAAAATAATATAAAATTAAAATATTTTGAAATAAAACATTTGAACAAAAAATTTTTATTAGGGTCGGGCCAGTCTAACTTATAATATATTAAGCAACAATAGAATTGACAAAGGAAAAGGTTCAGCGAAATGGTAGAGGGTATCCTAAGGTATTAGGAGGTTGTAGGTTTGCGTCTTGAGGAGAGCAAGTTTCTAGCTACATATTTTCTATTTTGCAAAAATGACATGTAGTTTTTAGGAAAATAATGTGTCGTTTCCGGGACAACGACCTGTAGTTTATATGAAAACTACATGTAGTTTTCTTCACGAATAAAGAAAACGACCTGTCGTTTTTCATTAGCAAAATTCTCACAAAGAATCTATATTCTAAATTTTAAACTTTTGTCTAAAATCTTGGTTTTCTAACAACGTTCTAATTTTAAAAACATTGTATAAACAATATAAAATCATCTCAAACTCATTTTCACAATTTCTAGACTTAAAATACTCAAATCAAAATTCTAATCTAAAGTTTAAATTAAGAAGATTTATCTCAAATCTTTGTTAAAACCATGTTTTGATCATGAAAATCTCCTTGTTTTCTTGCTTGTTGAGATTGTGGCAAGTTATTTGAGTGATTTTGGTGAGACAATGAGTTAGATTTAATGCATGGGTTTCTTGGTTCTTCTTTCTGGTGACTACCGTGGGTGTGAGAAAAGAGAAGTAGGAGAAGAAGAAGGGAGTTGTTTTTTGATTCTTATCACTTTGTGTACAAGATGAAGACAACTATTATTGGTGTTCTTTAAGTAGTCTCCACTTTCCACATTGGAGATGAGAGTAATAATAATAATAAAAGGTTGTCTAGTAGGGGCTTTGACGTGAAAGCTTTAAGCAAAATGCCAAAATAATATTTTGGTAAATAGTGGGATTATTAAGGCATTTTGTAATTTCATAAAATGTAAGTAGAAAATTTAAAAAAAAATTAATGATATTTAGAATAAATAAAATAAGGTAAATTTGTAATGAAAATAAAATTTTACAAATTCAAAATGGTACTCTACTAATTAATTTAACATAATTAATACCCGTTTAAAATAATGGGTGTTACAGCTCTACCCTCCTTAAGACAAATTTTGTCCTCAAAATTCCAAATCTATGATGCAAACAGTAACTACAAATCCATTGTGCTCCCGTTGCTAACTCTACACCATCAATGTTATTTCTCTCCAATATAGGCTATCATATCTCTATTTATGTCTCTAAATATAGGCTATCATGTCTCCAATATAGGCTATCATATCTCTATTCATTTTCTTGAAATATTAAACTTACTCTAAATACCTAATCCCTTGATAAGAGTATTGCTAATAGGTTCTAGATTTTTAAAATGTATTGTGGCCTTGGAATATGATTAGAGAAGTGCATATGTTGATCATGTCATTTTTCAATCCTTTATTGTTTTTGAACCATGGTTTATAATTAGATAAGGAATGTAGCTAAAGAAATTTTTGTATATTTTGATAAAAAAAAAATGGCTGGTTGGTTTCATATTCTAACTAAAATAAATTAAAACATAACAATAACAATAAATTAAACAACACAAATATTTATATTAAAAATGCACATTAAGATAATACATAGAGAGTTTAGAATGAACCTGAAAATGTAGAAAAGCTTAACAGGCCCTTCTAACAATAGCTATTCTCTCTCAAAATACGCACTCAAAACAAATATTTTATGTATCTTTTTTTCTTTTTTTTTTCCTATAGAGTATTTCTATAAATAACTTTGGCATTCCCACAAAACATTTACAAAGTGCCACATGTTACAAACATGACATGGATATGTTTCAAGAGTGCAAAGTACTCTGTTTAATCAGCTATCCTAATCATGCATGCATGGAGAATATATAAGTATCAATAAATAAAAGATTGGACCTTAAACATGATGCGTTTTGAGAGTACCAGTTATGCCATAATATCAATCAACCTGACATTAGAGTCAATGAATCTAAAGGTTTTAACAACAACATGCCACAAGATATACAAGATGTGGAGGAGAGGAGTTATTTAGGCCACAAGAAATATAGACGAACATGCTATAAGTAAAACCAAAAGTTTAAAGGTGGAGGCTCAAATCCAATAGCCGCTTCTTGCTTCCTTTCTCTCAATCAAGCTTGGACGTTGCAGTGTCAGACTTTGGATGGATGACTTGCATCTTATCCGATAGCCTTCAGCTGTTGAAACAGTAATAAAGATTTGTCTGCTCAACTATATAATGAAGTTTTCTTCCACTATGTGATCTAAAAACTTTAAAAGATCGTCACAATAATCGTTAACATTCAAAAGTCCTTAAGGTTTAAAGTGAAGGCTCAACAGGTTCCCACTAACAACTATGAACATTTCCTTTAGGGTGCCTAAACTATCAGGTAGAGCTATGAAAGCATTAGAGATATTTATCGTGGCATCAATACATTCACAGATGCATGAAACTGTTTTTTCTATACCTATAGTTTTTTCACAAAGATTACCCTCTACTAGGACTTTAAGGATAATCCTTAGGACTTCGGCACTCCTAGATTAAGCTGCTATCACTACACTCTCCATCAATCCTAAACTATGACCACCATAAATCTAGTTAATCTTTCTACCATAGGTTCAAGTCTTGGGAAGAGCAGATTTCTAGTTATGTTTTTTCTACTCGACAAAAACAACATATAGTTTTTAAGAAAATGATGTATAGTTTCTTAGAAAATGACCTGTAGCTAATATTAAAATGACATGTAGTTTTCTTCACAAATAAGGAAAACGACACGTCATTTTTCATCTAGAAAAATTCTCACAAAAAACCAATAATCTAAATTTTGAGCTTTTCTTCAAAATCTTGGTTTTCTATAAACATTTTAAGTATAAAAACATTATATAAACAATATAAAATCATCACAAACTCATTTCCACAATTTTCGTACTCAAAATACTCAAATCACAATTTTAATCCAAAGATTGAATTAAGAAGATTTACCTCAAATCTTTATAAAAACCATGTTTTGATCATGAAAATCCCCTTATTTCCTTGCTTGTTTGGAACGTGGAAGGTTGTTTGAGCGATTTTGGTGAGACATTGAGTTTGTTTTGATGTTTGGGTTTCTTGGTTCTTCTTTGTGGTGACTGCGTAGGTGTGAGAAAAAAGATGCAGAAGAAGAAGCAAATGAAGAAGAAGGAGGAGGTTGTTTATTGATTCTCATCACTTTGTGTACAAGATAAAGACAACTATTATTGTTGTTTGAGTAGTCTCCACATTGGAGATAAAAAATAATAATAATAAAAGAAAGTGGGAGACATAGGAGAGAAAGAGGAAGAGAAATAATGAAAGATTGTCTGGTATGGGCTTTCACGTAGAAATCTTTAAGCAAAATGCAAAAATGATATTTTGGTAAATAGTGAGATTATTAGGGCATTTTGAAATTTCACAAAATGTGAGTAGAAAAATTTAAAAAAAAATTAACGATATTTAGGGCAAATAAAAGAAGGTAAATTTGCAATGAAAATAAAATTTTACAAATTCAAATTGATACATTAATAATTAAATTAATATAATTAATATCCGTTTAAAATAACGAGTGTTGCACTTCATGTGGCGCATGTTTAATGATATCTTGCCTACCAACTTATTGCTAAATCAAAGAGGGAACTTGAGACCCCTTGGTGTCCTTGGTGCAAGCTATGAGTAGAAAGCGCATTCCATGTTTTATAGGAATGTACAAAACCAGAGGAAGTATGGCAATCATCGGTGTTATGCATTCAGGCGGTTGAAGGTAATTTTTTTTTTCTTTTGGTGGCATTTGTTGAATATGTTGAGAAAGCTATCTTATAGCAATTAAAAATTGTTTTGTGTGTTAGCCTGGTTTTTTTGGAAGGATAGGAATAAGCTAATCTTTAAGAGGGAGCCAAAACTAGTTAACCACTGTAACATTCGTTATTTCTAACGGGTATAACTATATCTAATTAATTATCAGTATATCAATTTAAATTTTATAAAATTTTATTGCATCTAAAATTTATCTCCTATTATTTATTCTACCTATTTATAATTTTTTTTTTAAATTTTTCTACACCTTTTTTTTTTCAAAATCACCAAAATGGC
The DNA here is from genome assembly GCA_946598075.1 of Artocarpus hirsutus. Classification (NCBI taxonomy): domain Eukaryota; kingdom Viridiplantae; phylum Streptophyta; class Magnoliopsida; order Rosales; family Moraceae; genus Artocarpus; species Artocarpus hirsutus. The sequence continues at coordinate 39,986 of CAMOHE010050022.1, read as the reverse complement.
CTTGGAACTTTATATAATTACGAAAATGCTATTTGGCATTATGTGTACCAAAGTCTTTGATGGAGACTAACTCACGTTTTCCCCTCTTGTTTTATTCTCAATCAAAATCAGATAACATCCCTTGATCAAAGGGATGTGATTTTTTCCTTTCTCTTTTTATTCTTTCTTTTTCTTTCTTTCTTCTCTAGTTCCTTTCTTCTTCCTTCTTTTCCTTCTTCCTTTTCTTCCTCTTTCTTCCATGGTAGACCAAAACAGAGGAAACCCAAGAGAACCAAACATCACATTCAAACTATTTTCTCACCCAAATTCACAAAAACAAACTCTTGGCAACTCATAGAACTTGAAATCAAGGGGATTTTAGTGATCAAACTAATGCATTTGGCTTGGATTTGAGGTAAGCTTTTCAAAATTTAAAACTTAGATTTTGATTATGTTTTATGTATGAAAATCTATAGAAATGAGTTTATATTGTATAAAGATGATTATATATTATTTATATATTGTTTTTATGCCTATAAAGCTGTTAGAAAACCAAGATTTGAAGAAAATATCAAGATTTAGATTTTGGGATCTCTATGAAAAATTTTCAGGTACATATTATTTTCGCAAAAAACTATATGTCGTTTTTTTATAAACTACATGTTGTTTTTATAGAAATTACGTGTTGTTTTTCACAAAAACTACATGTCGTTTGCACAAAAACTACACGTCGTTTTTCATATAAACTACATGTAGTTTTCTCATAAAACCAAGATTTTGAAGATAAAGATCAAAATTCAGATTTTGGGTTCTCTGCGAAAAATTTCAAAGTGAAAAACGACATGTCATTTTTACAAAAACTATATGTTGTTTTTTCATAAACTACATGTCGTTTTCATAGAAATTACGTGTCATTTTTCACAAAAATTATGTGTCGTTTTTCACAAAAACTATGTGTCGTTTTTAATAGAAACTACATGTAGTTTTCTCAAAAACGACTAGTTGCTTTGTTAAGCCAAAAATGTATATGATTATAGACTTGCTCTCCTCAAAACTTAAACCTACAACCTTCTAATATTTTAGGATCTACAACCTTCTAATATCTTAGGATGTCTTCCATCTTTCACTGATCCTTTTCCTTTGTCAATTCTATTACTGTTTGATATATTACAAGTCGGATCGACCCGATCCTAATACAAAATTTTGATTCAAATATTTTATTCCAAAATATTTTAATCTCATATTATTTTGTTTTGAATTATTTTCAAAATAGTTTAGATTAGGACATGGTCAATTTTTGTTGTTATTAAAATTAAATTATATGTTTAAAATTATATGCAAAATTTAAGCATATTACTCGTAAGACACACTAATAAAATAAATTGATCTAATTATGCAGTTAATATTCAAGTTAAATTTATGATTTTCATGCATCTTAAGGTTAAGAAAGTGATTGGAGCTTACGTGGTGAGATGGTGTTGTGAGTTGGAAGTTATCAGTGATTATTTGTCAAAGAGGTAAGGATTCTATTGCTCAATTTTTATGAAGATTTTTTTAATTAAAATTGGTTATTGTTTTGTAAAATAAATTATATGTTATTTTGTTAATATTATTAAATGAATATCATTTAAGACAAAATACTGTGGAATTGTCTTGTAGTGTACAACGAAATAAAGTTGTTTTAACATGATTTTAACATAATTTGAGAAATATGGTTAGATAATACAGACTCTATACATATCGGTAAAGATATGATAGGATGGTTAGACGTGAAAAGGACAGTGGTTACATCCTTAGACATATATACTCTAAAGGTAAATAGGAGAGAGGCATCAGCCCTCCCTTGGGTGGAAAGTCCTGGAATGCACTGTACATGAAACGTCTTGGTGAGAATCTGGGACTTAATGTTCTCTCACCTGACAACTTTTTGAGTTGTCAAGCACGTCCTTTCAGGTTACATTAAGTGGAGAGACATGATTCTCAATTTCATTGTGGATACCGAAAAACATTATTTAATTATGAACTATATTATATGTTATAGAAACATGGTAAGATTTATTATAGGGTATCCACCAGATATGAACAAATGAGATTGTTATAAAATAAATAATATTGTTGGATAATACACTAACCATATAGGTGTTAATACATTAAATAATAAAACCTAAAGACGAGTAATAGTTTTTCTACTGTGCATGTCGATGCTCATTTTCTATTATTTTTACCTCTTAGGTAGAGTTTAGTGTGATCTATTTGACGAGGAGTAGACGACGACACTGCCTGTGACGTGGAATTTGTCTAGCTTTATTTGTCTTTTGTTTAATCATATAAGACTCTTATACTATAGTGTTGGCTGCGTTAAATTATCTAATAACTAAGAACTGTATAATGATGATGATGTTTATACTTTTAATATATTTGGTGCTACATTAAACTATGGAATGATATTTTGAATATGTTCTTGTTTCTATTTTATTTTAAAGACTCATTGGCACTATTTTAATGGTTTGAAATGATAATGTAAAATTTATTTATATTTATTAAATACTACTAACTCCCATTTAGGCGCGTTACAACCACCTTTTGGAGAACGCATAAACGAGGTCATAAGCAATCCCACTAGATAGCAAAACAACAGATGGAAGGCTCTGAACGTGGGCTCCCTAAAGCAACTAAAGAGGACGATGATTCCTTTGTAGTTGAAGGAGAAGTTATAGATTATTCAAGTACGGTTTGGGGAGCTTTCACTAAAGTTCTTCAAGGTGTATGCTCTCCTCTAATGCTTGAATGTTATTTCCTTAGTTAGGGTTAGTGGTTTGTTGATTCCCATGGTTGGAAAATTGGTGTTGCTAAAACTGATGCTTGTAGGGTGGTTGAAGCTGTAAAGAGCAGAGATTTTTTGAGCCTTCATGGTTCTCTAATCATGGGTATCTGTATGCTTCTCTCTCGTTTGCATTGTTGTTGTAATTATGGTCACAGGAGTTCGAATGTTGTTGCTCATTCCTTTGCTCGTTTTGGTAACTTTTCTAAGTTGTCCAGTCCTTGGACCGATGTAGTGCCCTAATGGGCTTCAAGTGTCATCCTTTTGGACATTCTTTTTATTGTTGATTGAAAGTAGATTTCCCTTCAAAAAAAAAAATATTTTTATTGTTGATTGAAGGCAGATTTCCCTTCAAAAACAAAAAAAAAAAAAAATTAAAATTTGTGTTTAGATAGATAGCGGAAAAAGTTTTTGATTTATTAACAAATCTAACAAAACCTTAATTTTCATAATATTAAAAAACATGCAATATAGATCGTGATTTATTCCTCTTTTCATTATAAATACAATAAAAAAGAACATTCTCAATCAAATATCAAACGAAAAAGTTATGACGTATTTTTTAAAGTATAGGGAGAGAAAATCTTAAAAAATAGAATCTTTATTGTAGCATTTAGATTTGAATTATCAAAACTTCGGAGGAGAACTCTGAAAAATGGATTCAAATCAATTTGATCTAAATTCATGCCCTAAACAAACATCTATTCAAGCTATTATATGGACTTCGAGTCTAATAAATCAACCCAATCTATTAAACAAATGAGACATAAATTCAACGACTTTTTTGGAGCCATAATTTAATGGGGTTATAAATGTTTTTCATTTGGAAGGAAAATGAATTTTTTTACCGTTGGGACTTGTTAAAAAAAATAAAATAAAAAATTGGACAATCTTTAAAATAATAACAAAACAGGAATCCATTAAAAGCAGAAAGAACAACTTTTCTTAGTCCGATTAGGCTAAGAGCCATGCCCCTCAAAAAAACGTAGGTTGTCTCACCTGATAGGGCCTACCACCACTTGTGAGATACCTGAGGCATGATCTGACCTATTTTCTGTATTTTTTATAACTCAATTTTTTTAATAATAATAATAATTAAAAAAAAAAACAAATGATTTCGAACAAATAACAAGAAAAAAAAAAGCTCAGATTTATTTCGGAAAAGGGAATTTTCTCTTGGACCCATTGATGCCAGGAGGAGGGGCTGAAGAAGAAGAAGAGAAAGACGGCCTCAATAGATCCATGGCCTCTAAACCCTAGATTCTAGACAACACTTTCATGTGAGGCACAATTTCCTGAATTCCAGAGAGGGAAGAACAATCTAGAGAGAAAGATAAGACAAGACAACTATGGGGAAAAATCCTTTCTCTTTCCGCCGGACCAGCGCTCGCCGCCGACTCAAAAAGACGCCCGAGACTCCCCCGCCTACACAGCCACAGAACATTGGAACCACCACCACCACCAACACAATAACAACAGCTTGATTGCCGCTGCGGGTGGTAAGGGGAAGAAGAAGACGGGAGGAGCTCGGCTTTGGATGCGGTTCGACCGGTCTGGCCAGTCGGAGCACGTGGAGTGCGACAAGAACACCATCATTCGTCGCGCCTCCATTCCCGCCCGAGATTTGAGGATTCTTGGCCCTGTCTTCTCTCACTCCTCCAATATTCTCGGTAATCCTCGTTTTTTCCTCTTCTCAATGCCATTCCCGTTCATAATTTTCACAAGCTAGGTTTTGATGCTCTTTTTCCATCTGGAAATTATTAAATTATTGGGAAATAGTTGTGCATCATTTGATAATTACCCGTTGACTCTTTAATTTTTATCACCAAACAAAAAATGTGGATGTTTAAATCCTATTAAGCTGTTGTTGGAGCAAGAAAATAGTGTTTTCGGTTACAGTTATGTTTGTGGTGTTATTTTAGTTTGAGACCGCAACTTGTGATGAAGATTTACGCACGAGACCAAAATGGACTTCTTGGGTGGGGATTGATCAACACCTCAACTTGTTTGTTTTTTGTTTTTTGTTTTTTGTTTTTTTTTGAAAGAAAAAAGTTTATGATTCGGAGTGCTAGGCCTTTCGGTGAGTGAGGATGCAAAATCAGTAATGAGACAGTTGACCAGCAGTGTCCTCTTGCTTAGAGGTTATGGTGCTCCCTAATTAAGGATTTGGGGATTTTGTGGGTTTTCCCTTGGACATGTAAAGAACTTTGTATCTTCTTTGGTCGGTCCTGGTAGACAAAGAAAACACTTGGCAAAAGTTGTGGTTCTAGCAACTTTATGGTGGATTTGGTTAGAGGGAAATCATAAAATTTTTGATGCTGGTGAGGAGGTCGGTGATGTTATTTGGGACGAGATGAGATATTGCATAGCTCTATGGATTCATGGAGAGAAAGAGTTCAATAGTTAACTCTTTTTTCCGACCTTCCTAGGGATTGGGGCTCTGTTTTATGATGATATATTTTTAGTTTGGTGTTGCGTGGATAGGTCATCCTCTCTCATGTAAAATTTTTTGTTTATCATCAGTAGAATGGTCCTGTTTCTTTTTCAGAAATAAATAAATAAATATATAAATAAGGTGTTTTCAAACGAAAGGTAATCATGAGAACTCCATAGATGTATCATGTATATCACACTAGTAGAGCTCCACAAGTTCTGTTACAAAAAGAAAACCTGTGTATCAAAAAACCACACGTGCATATATATATATATATATATCTATATATATATACACATACATACATATATATATGTACGTATATGTATGCATATATATATATACACACACTTTTAAACAAGAAAGAATTGAATTAAAGGTCAAAAAATAAAGTACAGAAAGAGTCAACAAAAAGGGGAGGAAATTTAAAGGTTGGTTGCATCAGAAGCCTTGGGACCATATTTAAAGATTGTAAAGGTTTGAGATTATGTTTTCTCTGTATTTCATATGATACAAGGGCTGAATATATATATACAGGGAAAAAAGAAGCTTTTCCTGAATTTAGGCCACTAATAGCTAACCTGAATTTAGGCCACTAACAGCTAAGAAAAGAAAAGAAAATGGAATACAGTTGGACTTCTACCTGACCCTCCACCACAACATAATGAGGTCACTAGAATTTTCTACACTTCCCCTCAAGTTGGGTTATTGTAAACAAACTAGAGAAGAGAAACGATAAAAGCACTACCTTTAATTAATCTGAAAAACTTAAGAAAACATACGGTTCCTAATCTGCCTTTTATTTCTTCTAACTTGGCAGATTCACATCTAACAAATTAATAGACTTTCTAAAGAATAGGGAAGTCTTTTTATTTGAAATCTAATGATAATAAAGCATAAAAACCGAAAAGACTATTTTAGACATGATAACACTCCCCCTAAAGTTAGGCTATACAGATTGAACATTCCCAACTTGTATACAAACTTCTCAAACAGAGGCGTAGCAAGACCTTTTGTGAGCATGTCCGTTGCCTGTTTGGAGGTTGGTACATGAGACATGCAAATCGTTCCATTCTCAATTTTCTCATTAGTAAAATGCTGGTCAACTTCGACGTGTTTGGTCCTGTCATGATGGATTGGGTTGTGCGAGATATTGATTGCAACCTTTTATCACAGTATATCCTTAGAGAAGTCCCATTGTTATCTTCAACTCTTCAAACAATATCTTTAGCGATAAAATCTCACACACTCTGCGTGCCACTAACCTCAACTCAGCTTTTGCGCTACTTCTTGCTACAATCGGTTGCTTTTTGCTTTTCCACCTCACTAAATTTCCCAGATGAATGTACAATATCCAGAAATCGACCTCCTATCTTCTACTGCTTCTGCCTAGTTGGCATCGGTGTACGCTTCTAGGCTCCTCTCTTCGTTTTTTTTCCAAAAAAAATTCCTCAGCTAGATGTCCCCTTCAAGTACCTCAAGATCTTGTATACTGCTTCCATGTGAGCCTCAATGGGAGAGTGCATATATTGACTTACACGACTCATGGCAAAGGCAATATTGGGTTTTCTGTGTGAAAGATAAATTAGTCTCCTAACTAGACGCTGATATCTCCCACGATCAACCGGATCACTGGGCTTTGCTTCATTTGGCCTTGTAGTAGATTCAGTTGAGGTTTCTGTTGGTTTGCACCCCATCATCCTTGTCTCTGCCAATAAGTCTAAGATATATTTTCGCTGTGACAGAAATTCCAGATTTATTTCTTGCAGTTTCCGTACCCAGAAAATATCTTAGATTTTCAAGATCCTTCATTTCGAACTCCACAGCCAATCTTTGCTTCAAATTCCTCATTTTGGCTATATCATCCCCTGTTAAAATTATATCGTCAACATAGACAATAAGAATAGTAATTTTGTTATCTTTATGTCTATAAAATAGAGTATTGGCCGCTTGAGCTTGCTTATATTCCGGCCTTCAGATCACTTTGGTGAATCGATCAAACCACACCCATGGAAACTGTTTCAATCCGTACAGGGACTTTTTTAACCCGCATACTTTTCCATGTTTCCTCTCTTCATCAAAGTCTAGCAAATCCATATACACCTCCTCCTTCAAGTTTCCTTTTAAGAAGGTGTTTTTTTACATCTAATTGTTGCAGTGATCAGTCTAAATTCATAGCAAAAGATAGTAAAACACGTACAGTATTTATCTTTGTCACTGGTGCGAATGTTTCTTAATTGTCTATACCGTATGTTTGAGTATAGCCCTTTGCGACAAGCCATGCTTCGTATCTCTCAATGGACCCATCCGCCTTATAGTTGATCGTAAAGACCCATTTGCATCCCACTGGAATTGTCACTCGGTTTCCGAACAATCTCCTGTGTCCCATTTTTCTCAATTGCATTCATCTCCTCCTTGTTTGCCTTTCTCCATTTCGGATTGTCCCACGCCTCTTGTACCGTTTTAGGAATTTCCACCCCTACAAGGTTAGACACAATGGCCTAAACCGGTCGCGATAAATGGCTATAACTCACAAAATTTGATATCGAATGCTTTGTACATGCTCGAGTTCCCTTCGTGACTGCGATTGGAACATCACCAACATCATCATATCTTTTGGTATCCATATCTGATTTCGGTTTGGAATTTTGGCGGTGGGTAGTAGTTTCTGGAACTTCTTCTTTTGGATGTTGTCTCTGTGAGTAAGTAAATTCAAACGGTTGTATTTTATTTTCTCCCCCTGTCGTTTGATTCCCAATTGGTTAGGCTGTTGGTCTGGACCAGAACGTGGAACTTGCTGAGAATTTGAGAGACGATTTCTGTCAGCAGTCAAATTCAAATCTGAGGGAGGATTTGAATTTTGAATTGGAGCTGCTGACCCAAAGGATTCGGAGGCACCAAAAGGAGAACCTTCTTTGTGTTGATTGGGCAAAGACGGATGTAAAGGAGGAGAAATTCGGGAGAGATTTTGGGGATTTTGATTTCAAGGATTTTGAGGAGAATCTTGTCTGGATGAATCTAGACATGAGACTGGATTTTGAGAGGAATTTTGAAGAGGTGGATTTGAGGAGTTGGATTTGACGATAATTTGGATTTGGAGTTTTGAGGACTTTGACTAACTAGTTCTAAAGGGTGAAAATTAGGGGAAAAATTCTAGAAATAACCCTAAAACTCAGATTTGAAATTCATATTTAAATTCAAATTGAATTTGGTAAATTTCGTGAATACTTCCCTTAAGGTGAATTTTTTGTATAGAATGGTTGATTTTCAAAGAACGTAACATCCCTGGAGATAAAGTATTTTTTGTTTTTCTGGTGAATAGGACTATACCCTTTTTGTGTGGAGGAATATCCCAAGAGTATACACTTAAAAGAACGTGGGTCAAGTTTATTTTGATTTGGCTTAAGATTGTGAACAAAGGATGTACGCCCAAAAATTTTTAAATCCAAGGCTGAAAAAAACGTGAACTAGGGTAAGATTTAAGAAGACAATTTAGTGGGGTTTCGTATTTTAGAACATGAGATGGCATCCTATTAATTACGTAACAAGCAATTAAAATGGCATCCTCCAAAAATGTTTTGGAACATTGGATGTGAAAAGCAATGAACGTGCTACCTTTAAAAGATGAGTTATCTATGATAAATCTAGCTCCTACCAAAGTTTCGTTGTCATTGTAATACTGAGTGACATCACTCTCTCCTTGTCTCAGGTTTTGTGGTTTCTAAGTCCAAACATCTGGGATGAGTTATCAAGATTTGACTATGCACGAGTCACAGCATCCCAGATCTTAGCTATCAGAAAGAGATTATACGTGTTAGCAATATTATCCTCCATAGAATGAAGTAGCCAAGCTATAACCATCGAATTTTGAGCCTTCCAATTTAGATAGGTAGGATCATCACTACTTGGATGTGTGATTATGCCATCCAAGTAGCCCAGTTTTCCTTTCCCTCGTACCACCATTAAAACAAATGGGTCCATTTCAGGAAATTTATCCCATTCAACTTGTATGTGGTAATCTATAGGGAGGTGTGATTGGAATTTTCAGATATTGCAACAGGAAAAATTGTAGTGGCTGGTTGAGAAATGCCAGGAGCAACTTCAAAAACCTCAAGTCTTCTTGCTCTAGTCATAGCCCTTTTGGCCATCGTCTCTCTCAACCCTAAATTTGCTCTAATACCATGTAAACAAACTAGAGAAGAGAAATGATAAAAGCATTGCCTTTCATTAATTTGAAAAACTTAAGAAAACATGCGGTTCCTACGTTGCCTTTTATGTCTTCTAACCTGGCATATTCACATCTAACAAATTAACAGACTTTCCCAAAGAATCGGGAAGTCCTTTTATTTGAAATCTAGTAATAGGAAAGCATAAAAACTAAAAAGACTATTTTAGACATGCTAACATTTATATATGTTGATTAAACCCACCATGGAACTAAGATCTTTGAAGTTTACACGAGGCAGAGATTTAGTCAGGATATCTACAATCTGAAGCTGTGTTGGTGTGCAGACAAGAGTGATCAAGTTTGACTTGATCTTTTCTTTGATGATGTGACAGTATATCTCAATATGCTTGGTACGATAATGGTGCACTGGGTTCTTGGCTATGCTTATTGCTGCTTGATTATCATAGAAGACATTCATGGAATCTTCAAACGGCAGATTCAAATATGAGAATAACCGTTTTAACCACATAACCTCACAAATGCCAACTGCAACTGCTCTAAATTTAGCTTTTGCATTGCTTCTAGCTACAATTGATTGTTTTTTACTTCGCCAGGTTGCTAAATTTCCCCAAACATATGAACAATACCCACTAGTTGACCTTTTATCCATAGGTGATCTGGCCCAGTCTGCGTCAGTGTAGATGTTGATGTCTCTTTTTTCTGACTTGTTGAATAAAAGACCTTTTCCAGGAGTCATTTTAAGAAATTTGAGGATTCGATAGACTGCTTCAAGATGACCTTTCTTTGGATTATTCATGAACTGGCTTACAACGCTGACAGAGAAACCAATATTTGGTTGAGTGTGAGAAAGTTGGCTTAACTTTCCCACAAGGCATTGATATCTCTCCTTATCAACTGGAGGACTTCCTTCATTTTCTCCTAATTTCTTTGCAAAATCCATAGGAGTCTCAGCAGGTTTACATCCCAACATCCATGTTTCCTTGAGTAAGTCTAGGATTTACTTTTGTTGAGAAATACAAATACCTTCCTTGAGCGAGCCACCTCCATTCCAAGAAAATATTTTAGGGATCCTAGATCTTTAATTTCGAATTCTTTAGCCAGAAAGTTCTTCATTCTGAGAATCTCTTCTTGATAATCTCATGTCAGGACAATATCGTCAACATAAACGATCAGAATAGACTTTCTTCCTTCATTTGATTCATTGGGGAATAAAGTATGATCTGCCTGACACTAAGTATAACCATGCTTTTACATAGCTCTTGCAAATCTGTCAAACCAAGCCCTGAATGATTGTTTCAGACCATAAAGGGATTTTTTAGGTTTGCACACTTCAGCTATGTTGGCTAAAGTTTCAGGACCAGGTGGCATATCCATGTAGACTTCTTCAAGATCTCCATTAAGGAAGGCATTTTTTACAGCCATATGTTAAAGAGGTCAATCAAGATTAGCAACAACTGAGAGAAGAGCTCTAATTGTATTTAGCTTTGTGACTGGAGAAAATGTCTCTTGATAATCAATACCATAAGACTAAGTGAACCCTCTTGCAACTAACGTTGCTTTATACCGGTCTATGCTCTTATTAGCTTTGTGCTTAATGGTGAAAATCCATTTGCACCACATGGTCTTCTTGTTCTCTAGTGGAGTGGTCACTTCCCAAGTTCAAGCCCCATTCTTTTCGAGTGCTCAAATCTCTTCTTGTTCTCTAGTGGAGTGGTCACTTCCCAAGTTCAAGCCCCATTCTTTTCGAGTGCTCAAATCTCTTCTTGTACAATTGCCTTCCACTTAGGATGTTGCAAGGCTTCATGGACATTATCAAGAATCTTGGTGGAGATAAGTTCAACTGTAAAAGACTTAAATGCAGGTGATAAGCCTTCAAAAGAGATAAAATGAGAAATAGTATGTCGTGTGCAAGGTCGAACCCCTTTTGTAAGAGCTATGGGCCGGCCATAATCTTTAGGTAACTTATCACTATTTTTACCAGAAATAGTATCGTTATTACCTAGAATTCATAGACTCATAGAGTTCGGTTTTGAATCTTGGCTTAGCAAAGTATGTGTACGTGGTTCTGACTCGTCCCGAAGAGATGGGGAATTTAAAGAAACAACATCCGGGTTTGATTCATTGTTTGTTTCTGTATTCTGAGTTACAATATCATTATGTCCCACAGTAATCGAAGAAGGATGGAAATTTTGAGGAGCATCGATTGATGGAGTCTGAATGGTAGTATCTGGCAAGGGCAGATAGCTGGAATTGATGGTGGGTTCGAGTTTGGATTCACGTATGGTGGTGATATTTTTATCCCAAAGTTGATCCCAAAAATGATAATATTCTTGCATAGACTTACTCTCCCCATGAATATTAAATTCTGGGTAATAAGGCTGATTTTCTATGAAAGTAACATCCATTGAAACAAAGAAGTGACGTTTTTGAGTAGAATAGCACTTATATCCCTTCTGTATAGGAGAGTAGCCAAGAAAAATACATTTTTCTTTTCTAATTTTGGGTCCAATTTGCTGCAGTGTTGTGAGTTAGTGTGG
>CAMOHE010050022.1:0-28006 GCA_946598075.1 Artocarpus hirsutus | reverse complement strand
ACTTCTTCAAGATCTCCATTAAGGAAGGCATTTTTTACAGCCATATGTGAAAGAGGTCAATCAAGATTAGCAACAACTGAGAGAAGAGCTCTAATTGTATTTAGCTTTGTGACTGGAGAAAATGTCTCTTGATAATCAATACCATAAGACTAAGTGAATCCTTTTGCAACTAACGTGGCTTTATACCAGTCTATGCTCTCATTAGCTTTGTGCTTAATGGTGAAAATCCATTTGCACCACATGGTCTTCTTGTTCTCTAGTGGAGTGGTCACTTCCCAAGTTCAGGCCCCATTCTTTTCGAGTGCTCAAATCTCTTCTTGTACAATTGCCTTCCATTTAGGATGTTGCAAGGCTTCATGGACATCATCAAGAATCTTGGTGGAGATAAGTTCAACAATAAAAGACTTAAATGCAGGTGATAAGCCTTCAAAAGAGATAAAATGAGAAATAGTATGTCGTGTGCAAGGTCGAACCCCCTTTGTAAGAGCTATGGGCCGGCCACAATCTTTAGGTAACTTATCACTATTTTTACCAGAAATAGTATCGTTATTACCTAGAATTTCATAGACTCTAGAGTTCGGTTTTGAATTTTGGCTTAGCAAAGTATGTGTACATGGTTCTGGCTCGTCCCGAAGAGATGGGGAATTCAAAGAAACAACATCCGGGTTTGATTCATTGTTTGTTTCTGTATTCTGAGTTACAATATCATTATGTCCCACAGTAATCGAAGAAGGATGGAAATTTTGAGGAGCATCGATTGATGGACTCTGAATGGTAGTATCTGGCAAGGACAGATAGCTAGAATTGATGGTGGGTTCGAGTTCGGATTCACGTATGGTGGTGATATTTTGATCCCAAAGTTGATCCCAAAAATGATAATATTCTTGTGAATATTAAATTTTGGGTAATAAGGCTGATTTTCTATGAAAGTAACATCCATTGAAACAAAGAAGTGACGTTTTTGAGTAGAATAGCACTTATATCCCTTATGTATAGGAGAGTAGCCAAGAAAAATACATTTTTTTTTCTAATTTTGGGTCCAATTTGCTGCAGTGTTGTGAGTTAGTGTGGACCAAAGCAGAACATTTGAACACTTTTAATGGAATAGTTGAGATCAAGTGAGTGTTTGGAAAAAAACTCTAGGACTTGACTCGGGAGTTTTGGAACGTAGGACTTGTGATGTCCTTCTGTTTATGAGGTATTTTGATGTAAGAAATGCTCCCCCAAAAAATATTTAGGTGCATTTGAGGTGAACAAAAGAGACCTAGCTACTTCCAACAACTGTCTGTTCCATTTAGACACTCAATTTTGCTATGGGATGTCTACACATGAATTATGATGGATGATTCCCTAATTGAGAAGGTAACTTCCTAGGTGAGTGGCAAAATATTCTCTTGCATTATCTGTTTGAAGTATTGTAAAAAATTTTACAGTTAAATTGAGTTTGAACCACATTGTTGAAGTTTTGGAATATTTGTCCCACCTCTGATTTTTCTTTCATAAGGAATAGCCTTGTGACTTGAGTACGCTTATCAGCAAACAAAACAAACCACCTAGAACCCGTGATATTTTTTATTTTTGAAGGCCCCCACACATCGCTATGAATAAGTCTAAAAGGACGAGATGACTTGTATGGAACACTTGGGTATAGTTTCGAACATGTTTTGAAAACTAACAAATCTCACATTCAAAAAATTTCGGATTTTTATTGACAAATAGAGAAGGAAACAACTTTGCAAGATAGAAAAAATTTGGATGACCTAATCTATAGTGCCACAACATTATTGTACTTTCAAGATTTCAAAAAGAAACTAAGGATGATAAGAGACTTTGGCGTACAGACTTGGTGGATTGATGTAGTTCTTTCTGATTCTCGTCACTTTTCATGATGTAGAGCCTTGCATACATCTCAACATTGCCAATCATCTTTCCCGAATCTGGGTCCTACAAAACACAATTTTGCAAAGTGAACTTAGTGATGCAATTCATATCAATTGTAAGTTTGCTGATAGACAATAGATTACAGTATAATTTTGGGATAAACAACACAGAGTTGAGAGTAATGTCCTTTGAAATTAAAACTGAGCCGAATCCTGCCACTTTGGAGTGAGAACCATCAGCAGTTTTCATTGGGTAATTCTGAGTGCAGGGAACAAATTCTTTCAGCAAACTTGCATTCCTAGTCATATGGTTTGAGGCACCTGAATCAATAATCCAAGATTCTGATCCAACATGATGAGCTGTCAAAGCATTTGAGACTTTATCTTTTTTAGCAATTGAACCTGTCCCGATAGTTGAGTCAGATGATTTTTGAAGCTAGAACTGAATAGTTTTGCTTAGTAGAGTCTGAATGGCTTCATATTGCTCCTTGTTGAAAAGATTCGAATTGGTAGGGGTTGACTGTTCCATGGCAGCAACTGCAGCGGTGTTTCCACAGTTTTGATGATCTCCCTAAGTCCGTGGTTTGTAATCTGGTGGCTTCCCATGGAGTATCCAACACTTATCCTTGGTGTGTCCCAATTTCCGACAATGCTTGCATTTTGGCCTCCCCTTTTTCTGCTGCTTTTCAGTTGGACTGAATTGATTTCCTCGTGCTCCCATTGCTGAAGTTTCACTTGACTGCCTCCCAAGCATTATCTCTCTCCTGCTTTCTTCACACCAAACATCTGAGAAGGCTTCTCGAAGTGATGGAAGGGGTTTTGTCTCCAAAATTTGTCCACGGACCTCATCAAGATTTTGGTCGAGTCCCATTAGGAACTTAAACAACTATTTCTTCTCAATGATATTTTTGTATTTAAGCCCGTCATTTGTACTTTCCTAATCGTAAATCTCAAATCAATTGAGTTGTTGCCATTGCCGAGTAAGAAGGTTGAAGTATTGAGTTACAATCAACTCACCTTGGTGCAAATAATGAATATTGCTTTCGATTGCAAATAATTCTAGTGTGTTTTCTTTGTCAAAAAATGTTTCTTTGGTAGCATCCCAAATTTCTTTGGTAGTATCGTAGAATATGAAGTTTCACCAATTTCAACAGTCATGGGGTTGATAAGCGATGACATCACCATGTTATTATTTGCATTTTAGGCTTTGAACTTGGCATCTTCCTTGGTGCGGCTACTACCCCAGTGATATAATCATCTCTCTCTTTGCTACGCACATGCATCATAACTGATTATGACCACTAAAGATAATTCTGGGTAATGAGTTTATGGACAGTTATGGGAGGAACAGACACATTAGAACTGCCATGATTTACAACGGAAGCAATTTCTGGGACAAAGGCGGTTTTAGAGGAAGGTGATTGTGTGTCAAAAGCCATGAAAATGAATAGGTTTTTCAAAAACTGGCTCTGATGCCATAAAGGTTTGAGAAACTGTTTTTTTTGTATTACATACGATACAAGGGTTGAATATATGTAGAGAAAAAAGAAGCTTTTTTTGAATTTAGGCCACTAACACTTAAGAAAAGAAAAAGAAAATGGAATATAGTTGGACTTCCACCTAAGCTCCCACTA
The DNA here is from genome assembly GCA_946598075.1 of Artocarpus hirsutus. Taxonomy (NCBI): domain Eukaryota; kingdom Viridiplantae; phylum Streptophyta; class Magnoliopsida; order Rosales; family Moraceae; genus Artocarpus; species Artocarpus hirsutus. Next base: position 24,492 of record CAMOHE010050022.1, on the reverse strand, counting down.
CAACATAATCAGGTCCCTAGAATTTTCTATAGGTTGGTTGTATAACACTGTCCAACAAAAGAAGAATATTGGGTTCTAAAAGTTTTGTTTATTGCTGAGGCAAACTTATAGTTAGCTGCATACAAGTTTAATTAAGTTTTTGAAACATGAGAGGCTCTTGGAAAATAAAAGCACATAAAACGTGTGGGTTCTTTTATGTACCACCTTTAAAAACTTTTGGACCAATTTGTGAATATGAAACCATTTGACTAACTGTTGGACTTTATATTTAAAATTAGGGGTTGACTACCTAATATAATCATGTTGAGTTATATGAATTTCTGTGTAGGACAAACATCACCCAAAGCATGCCAAATGGAAGTTTAAATTTGGAATCCAATCATTATCCCTTTATATAACTTTAAGAGCCCGTTTGGGAACATTGGCTGGAACGAAAACCAAACTAATTTTGCTCTAGTGTTTTCTTTCATAAAGTTTGAATAGCTACAATTTATAGGTTCAAATCTTTTGTTTGAACATTTGTTATCAAACGGGCTCTATATTTTTCAACATATTGCCGTTGTAAACATTTAAAAAACCTGAGTTGTTTTTGTTAGGAGCACAAGAAACAATAATACGAACAGGGAAGCATAGCCTTGAGACTTCTAGTTGTCCGCTTGGCTCCAAAGCCTCTTCATAAATCCTCAAACAATTCCTACATATCAGCCTACCAAGGTTTCCATAACTAGAATAAACCATAAAGGAGATAGAATTTGTTTGCTTGAGGCCTCTGGAGCTTGTAGAAATACTCATTGGCACTTGGTCCACCATATAATAATCTTTTTTCAACATACATGTTTCTCTGTTTAAACGAGGAAAATATAATTTAGAAACAAAACCCATCCTTTCTTTCAAAGCCTTAGCTCCCCAACTCGCCACCGAGGGAATTCCAGCTTACTTGATCTTATAGTCTTTCACATGTTATTTGCAAATTAGCCTTGGTTTTTTTTTAGCTTCCTCTCATCCACTCATGGCCTAGGAAGTACAACATATGTTCCCCGCACTTATCCTGAGGAACATTATCTAAGAATCAGTTTGATGAGATACCCATTTTGATTGTGGAACTCATCTTCAGGGCCTGAATGTTTGTTTAAACAATGTCGAGACATGGCTATCTTCTCGGCTACTAACGATGTGACAAGTGTTGAACAAGGGTAAACATCATAGGATTTGATTATTCTAGTCTCTTGCATTTTTCTGTTTTGTGTAAATGGTCCTAAGTTCTTTATTATTTATCTAAGGTAGTTGATTATGATGACTCATAAAGGTATGTTATTGTTAACTTCCTTTGCAGCCAGGGAGAAGGCCATGGTGGTTAACTTAGAATTTATTAAGGCGATAGTTACAGCTGAGGAGGTGCTATTGCTTGATCCTCTTCGTCACGAGGTTCTTCCTTTTGTGGATCAGCTAAGGCAACAACTTCCTCATAAGAGCCCATTTCAAATCCCTGGAGCAGGTCCTTTCGACGAACAAGAAAATGAAATGCAGGATTTAACGAGCAGACAATGGTTGCCTGTTCCAGAGGCAGTTGAAGGTCTGCAATGTGAGCTTCCATTTGAATTTCAGGTTCTAGAGATTGCATTGGAGGTTGTTTGTACGTACTTGGATTCCAATGTGGCAGATCTTGAAAGAGAAGCTTACCCTGTTTTGGATGAATTGGCAAGGAATGTTAGCACTAAGAATCTTGAACTTGTACGGAGTTTGAAAAGCAATCTTACTCGTTTGCTTGCTCGTGTACAAAAGGTATGCTTGAAGTGAATTAATTGTCTTTTTCCCCGTTAAGACTAAAGTTTTACAAGAAAGCGATCTTATTTCTTTACTTGCATGTGTACAAAACATGTGCCAAGGACTTTTGACTGCTTTTTAATAGCTTCAACTGGTGAAGTTGAAAAATATATCGTGCTGTCTGCAGTGACATGTACTACAGGAATCTCTAATAGATTTCTCTTATTCCCTTCAGTTAAGAGGAGTATGGACCTTGTAGATTCTTGTTTAAGTTATTGGCAGTGATTTCGTCTTCTTTGAGTTGGTTGATCTGGTTTATGATGTGAATTAGAATCCATCTGGTCTTGTTGTTAGTACAAAGTGGTCCACACATTGTGATATAACACTGAATTTGGTCGCTTGTCACGGCATGCATTATAAGCTTTGATTTTCAAAAGGTTTAATGCTTTAAAAGGATCTTTTCTCAAGGGTAGCGGTCTAAGGCAGTTTCTTGCAGCTCTTTACTGCTTGAGCAGACCTGTTGACCTTTACTAATGTACTCGTTGGATTTGTTTTCTTTTTTCATTTTCTTCTCCGAGGAAAAAAACTGCAAGTTAATAAAGGTAGTCTATCAATGAGCCCGATTTTTTCAGAATTAGTTAGAAGTTGGGCTCCTTTTTCTACTTCTTTATTTTCTTTTTTGAGGAAATCTCTTCCTTTTTTCTTTGTACCCTTTTTTCTGTTCTAATAGATTCAGTTTCTTGTTTCAAACAAAGAAAAAAAAAAGGTGGTTAAGCCAGGAAAATTTTGACATGAGAGATACCTGGCATTTGTATGGAACTTGAAAAATAGAATGATCAAGCATACTGGAGTCTGGCTCCTTTATATATTTTGAGGTGGTATTAACGGTTAATAAGTTCTTGTTTTTGCTTGAAGGGGACGATCTTATATTGTTTGAGATAAAATGCTAATTGTTTAGGACCTTTCTAGATATAGGTAGTCGACTTAGCTTCATTCATTGCTTTTATTGTGAATGCTCTAATTTTTAGGTACTTGATTCTCCCGTGGCGTTCTTTGTTAATTTACTTTAAGACCAATTAAAAAGTTCCTTTATGAGAAAATCTGTTTTCCTTAAAGCCTGCTTGTTGTTTGAGACCCAATTCCCGACTGTGTAATATATTTTTCTTCTTTAATTTCTTTAAGTTAATTGCAGGACTTGTGCAGATACGTTTGAGAAAGTATAGAAATCGGTACTTATTATAAAGCAAATTATGCCAAAATGCTTCTTCCAAATGTTTTTAATTAGTGTTTATGCTGTATTGCGATTTTGTGGGGATAACATGTTCTTTATAAAATCTCAGGTGAGGGATGAAATTGAACACTTATTGGATGACAATGAAGATATGGCTCATTTGTACTTGACAAGGAAGTGGATCCAGAATCAACAATCTGAGGCTTTATTGGGAGCTTATGGTTCTAATAGCATCAACACCATTACGCCTCATCTTCCACGAATTAGTTCTAAAAGAAGCGGGAGTTTGGTGAGCAACCATTTCGATGGTAGTGATGTAGAGGATCTTGAGATGTTGCTTGAGGCCTATTTTATGCAGCTGGATGGAACCCGTAACAAGATATTGTCTGTGAGTGTTCCCTTTTTATTCTTATTGTGAGCATTAATACCTTTGAATCTGAACTTAATTTCTCTGCAAATTTTTCTTAGAGGCTGTTTGGGGGTAGATAGGGAACTTTAATGTGCAATTAAAGGAGAATGTGACATTGTTCCTTACAAGTGTTTTTCCTTCTTGTTAAATTCCGTACAAGTCAATGACTGGGATGATTATCTCCTTGTGAGTATCCCATGCTTATTTACGTAACAAGCTTTAGCTCTGTGGTTTGCATAATACTGGGATGATTTTGAGAAACGTTGGGTGTAACCATTACGGGTAAACAAAGTCTAATTGTTTAACGTCATAACTGGAGATAATAACACAGCTACATACCTAATTCACCGAATACAAATTCTACTCTCTTCGTTGCCGTTCTTTTTACTGAACGTGAGGGACTTTTAGTTTTCTGAGGTAAAGTAGTTTATCTTGTCCTCCTTTTCTGTCTCTTTTCGACTAAACTGTAGGGTGTTGCATTTTACTTCGCAAGTCTTTATCCTTGAAGTGATTAGGAATTGCACTTTCTCGAGATCTGTAAACAATTTGGTAAAAATTTGTTTGTATGGAGCAGGAATGACGATTGAGTTATGCATATCCTTGAAGCTTCATTTCGTATTAAATTGTCAATCTGGGTTTGCAGGTCCGAGAGTATATTGATGACACGGAGGACTATGTCAATATCCAACTCGACAACCAGCGAAATGAACTCATTCAGCTCCAGTTGACGTTGACGATTGCATCATTTGCAGTAGCGGTTGAAACTTTGGTGGCAGGGTGGTTTGGCATGAACATCCACTGTAATTTGTACGACAAAGAAGGTATTTTTGGGCTTTTCATTGGAGGTACGACTGCAGGTTGTGTACTGCTTTTCCTTCTTGTTTTGGGGTATGCACGATGGAAGAAGCTGCTCGGTTCTTAAGTCTACTTATCATCTCTTTATTCTGTTTATAAACTGTAAAATTGCGATTTTAATTTATGGGCCCACAAGTTTGAAGTATTTGGTATGACAATTATATATTTCTATCTGGGGCTGGCAGGTATATTGCTTATGCTACATCTTTTAAGAATGAATACATCAACTTATCCGGTGGGAGCCCTGTGCGTGTTTTGAAACCGTAAAATATGATCAAAATTACTATTTTATAGATCTGATAGTTGAAAAATAAATACTTATCAGTGGTTTTTTTTTTCTTTGGTTTATGTGAGAGAAATTGGCATATGAAAATTTTGCACTTCTGATAGATATATATATATATATATATATATATTTAACTGAACTTGCCGTATGAAAATAGTTGAACTTCTGGTAGGGACAGGTGAATAGCCTGGGATTTCTGTCTTCATTTGACTGGCATTGCCATTTAGTTGGAATTCAGTTTTTGTTTTTGTTGGTGCTTTTATAAGTGCAATCATTTGTAGGATTTAAAGCCTTTGTCTAATTTTGGTGTGCCATCAATCATATTATGACACATCATTAAAAAAAGTTTAAAATAGTATCTAATTTATTTTTACATGTTTTCAATATTCTATTTCCATTTAATTAAGGAGTTGGTTTCCACTCATTAAATGAAGCACATGCATTCCTATTCTAAGAAGTGGGGATATGGGGTTCGGTTCAATAGCTATGCTTTGTGGGAAGCATTAAAATAAAAAACAACCATGGAAAATTGTAGACCGTGCCAGCTAACGCTGACTGGACTCCTTTCTTGTGCAATTCATTATTGTATTTCGTTTTATTGCGATAATATAACTCTCCTGGAAAAAGAAAAAAAAAATTTCAACAAATTCACTAATGACACTTAGATGACTAACCTATTTGATTTGCAAGTTCGAAATTATCTAGTTTTGAACTTTTTGTTTGAACTTTTAAATTTTGAATTGTGTGATTAAATTTATTTATTTTTTGGTCCTTTACACATGTTGAACCTATAACTTGGGTAAGTGTATGTGTATGTATTCGTTATACTTGTTAAAAATAGTTTGTCTAATAATTGTTTTATTTAGAACGTTAATACATCTCGTGTAGTGTTTAAAAGTTGTATGATTTTTATGCCTTGGCTGTCATATTGAGTGTCGTCCACTATGGAATTAATTTATAATTGACCAGCATTAGAGTTTGTTGGAGAGTTGGTAGAGAGCATACCTCAAGAATGCAAGCAAAGGCGGCCACACAATTTCCTAGTAGTTGGTGTTGGTTTGAAAAAAAAAAAAAAAGCTATGTTTTGAACCCAAAAAAAAAAAAAAAAAAAACTATTTGCCGTAAGCATTGATTACAAAAAATATTCTATTTAGGTGATTGTATTAGTTGCTATGGTTGGCTTGTTGGTGGGATCCTGTGACTCTTGGTGGCTTTTGGAATTTTCCCTTTTGTTTTAATTTTTGTGTTTGTCAAATAAAAGCGTTGATGTTTTCATCGTTTAGTCCTATGTTTTTATTGTTTTGTTGGTTGGTCATTATAACATCAAAGGTGGCCTTCTCAGCTTGGGTGTAATATTTGTGTTTAGCTTGCAAGTCTGGTCTCTGTGGCATTGTGATTAGCCGTTGTGCTTTTAGTATCTCAATCTCATTCGACCGAAGTTATCCACCTCTTATGGTAGTTTGTTTGAATGAGCTATATGTGTGCTCAATTAGTTGTGTGCCTTTTAGTTTTCTTTTGTTGAAACTCGGTATATGTTTTACCTTCTCAAATGTTTCGATCGAACCTACTAGTGGTTGCAGTTTGTAGTCGGGTTTAAATTGCTAGGTGCGTTTAGTGTTTTTTTGCCTAAATTAATGTTTGTATTTATTTGATTTGAAATGGGCTCACCATTTCCAAATACGCGGTAATTGGAGACAGGTGTTCTTGCACATGGAGTTGTCTAACATTATGGTGCTTCTGCATCAGAGAGAGGATGAATATAGTTGCACAAGAGTCGTTTTTTTCTTCTTGTAAAGAATTTTCCCATAAGGAAAATTTGAAATTGATAAACCCCTTTTATTAGTTTTTTCCCCAATGTGTTCAATACTCTTTTAGACTTTTGCACGTTCGTCTTACAATGATAAAATATGGATAGGTTAGGTAAAATTCTATCATGCTCAAACATTAGGGGTTCATGTGGGTCCCGTTTAGATTTCATCTAAGATCCCAAAACACACATTACAGCGCACACATAATGCCAACATTGTGTAATTTGTAGGAATATAGCTTTGACATCTATGGAGGTGGAAAAAAATTGCATTAATTTACATTGATGTTAATTGATAGCGTTGAAACCTAACAAAGTGTGGTTTTTAAGTTTTAACTTTGGGGAATTTTCGTTATTCCATTAAAAGCTACTTTGAGTTTGCAACCAATATGCTTATTATTATCATTATTATTTTATTTTTATATTTTATTATTTTTTATGTTTTGCATGTGGGGACAAAACATCCAAAACATCTCAAAGGCAAAATTCTCTGTCCACTTGTTTGGTTTCTTCTTCTGTATGGAATTTGTTGTGGCCTTTTCCACACTTTATCTCTGGAGTTTGGTTGTCTCCTTGTGCACTCTATGTGGCCTTGTCCTTCTCCTTTTCCCTCTCTCTCTCCCACTTGTTTTTTTTTTTTTTAATGCCAATTATATATCACTATTATTGGCAACTTGCTCCACATTTTGTCCACTTTGCTTATAAATTACAGCTCTTCCTCTCAAATTGTTGTAGCATTTAAATGAAAAAGGGGACCATTACAAATATAATTTTTTTTTCTAAGCTAAAACAATATAAATATGAAACAGTTTCTCTTGAAGCCAAAACAATACAAATATTCTGGCCCTTGCATTTTACAATGTAAAAATTATACCTTTAAATTATTCAACTTGTCCTATTGTGACCATTCTATTACTAAATTTGCTAAATATTGACAAAATTAAGTCAATATTTTCACTTTTAACCTTTAAACTATACAACTTGTCTCATTTTGATTATCCTAGATACTCTGATAGGATGAACCATATCAAAATGCCGTAAATAAAAAAATCATAAAGGAAAAATCATAAAGCAAACTTTTTTTCTTTTGATAAGCGTCATTAGACAAGCCTTGACTAATAAGGTTAAAAGTATAGTTCAAAGGCCAAAAGCAAAGTAAACCCAAAATTTACTAATAAGGTGGCCAAGAGTGGATTGGTTCAAATTTAATTTAGATGAATATTTTAAATTCTAGATGTACCATGGAAACTACTCCTATAAGGTTTATGGATGTAGCATTATAATAGTAATATGTTACTGAGGTGAGTTTGAGACAAATTTGATCAAATACTAGAGCTGTCTTTTTTTTAGGTGAATCTAGAGAGTTCTAAAAAAGAACCGTCTAATCCAAGCAAAAGAAAAAAAGGGACAGATTCCTACACTATAGAAAAATTGTGGTTCGAAAATATTTTTTTAAACCTTTAAATTTTCATTATGTATATATACTTTTTAGACTCAAAAATTCATTATATTTTATGAGATGGTATATTTCTTTTCAGTCTAGCTGTAGGTGTTCCCTACAACAAAAAGCTAATTTGTACAGAGTGCTTTTTTTCCCCCAAAAAAAGTAGAAAAAAAAGTGTTAACCCCACAAATGGCTCTAAGTTTTACCTCTAAACTTATTTTGGTCCCTAATTTTTAAAGTATTTCAATTTAATCCTTAATTAATTACTTTACTTTAGTTTCGTTCCTTTCATTAGAAGATGCTAAATATTTGATCAAAAACTTTTAAAATTTCTCACTCTAACCCATGATCTATTATTTTTTTCACTTTTATTTCCTCTATTACTCACGTATAGTTGTTGGGAAAACCATAATAATTAAAAGGTCTTATTTCAATCCCTTATCTTGTAATTTATTATATTGTTAATCAGTTTAATTTTAAATTCTAAATCATGCATATATAAATACATATGTAGCTTATTTTTTTAAAATGACAATTTAACTCACGAACAATACAATAAAATTGTTTTGTTTGTACTTATATGCATCAAAATCGTTATATTTAGTTTCTTATTTTATATTTTTTTTCAAATTTTGGTCATTAATAACACCTGGTTAGCTAAAGGAGGGACCTAAAATAAAACAAAACAAAGTAATAAATTTAAGTAGAACATTTCAAAGTTTTCTATCAAATATTTGACATTTAGCTAAGAAAAGGCTGAAATTAAAACAAAATAATAGATTATGATTTAAATTGCGACATTATAAAAGTTAAACAGTAGTGAAATTGAAGGTAAAGTGGAGGGGAAGTATTTGCGTGATAAAAGAAGACGACGTGGCCGTGTATGAGATTAGAAAGATAATTTGGGGGCGAAAGTGTGAATTACACAAAGCTTGAAAAACGAAAAATGGAAATGGTTTTACTTTTTTCAATCCAACCCAGACTTCATTGAGAGAGAGAGAGAGAGAGAGAGGCTATTTGAAGAAGAAAGGGAAACAGAGAAAATACCAAACCCTAGGAGAAGGAATTTTTTTCCGCTTTCGAATCTCGATATTCCACTTTTCGCATTGCATTCGAGATCTGGATTCCTAGTTCCATCAAGGTACCGCCCCTTTCTCATTTCCTTTTTATTTTTCCCCGAAAAGCCAAGGAACTGGGAAAACAAAGCAATTTGATTGTTCTTCTGAGAAGGAATCTTCTTTCTGTTTCAATATTATTGTTTCATCGTTTGATTGTTTTCTTCAATCAATCACACGATTCTGTTGTTAAAGAAATTTCCTTTTGTCTGATTTCGTTGTTCCTATCTACGTCTGTTTCCTGTTTGATTCCCGAGAAAATGTGGGATGGGAAAATGTAGTAATGTCTCGAATAATTTAATTTTCATTATTTATGAGCTGAGAAAAATAGAATCATTTTAACTTGATATGTTTTCTACGAATTAGTAATTGAATGATTTTGTGTTTCCTTCTCTTATTTCCATAGTTTTTTCAAAAAGGAAAAAAAAAAAAAAGAAACTTAAGATTGAAGAGTTATAGCTCAATAAGTAGCTCATAGTGTTTGATAATTAGCATATATTTGTTCAGAGAATTACTGTAGCAGCTTTTTTCAAAGTGGGTAGAAAATTTGTTGGCTTCAGATTCTTGGTAAATGGATAAAACTGGCAACATCAGCATTGTAGTTTTCTTTGAATAAAGCTGAAAAATATAGCAAACAGATTTATTCTTTCCTTTTGCATCTCTATGTTCACATATCATTAGATGTTTCAGAATATATAGGGATTTAGATGTGTTATTAAATGTATTGACACCTTTAAAGAGATTGACGTGGCACTTGGGAATGCAGTTGGAGCTAAAAAATGTAGTTCCAACCAACTTTTGTTACAGTACTTTTTCTCACAATATTTGAATCAAAAGTTGGTTGGAACTGCATTTTGTAGTTTCAATTGCATTCCCAAACGCTACATGGATTCTATTATGTTGTCTTTTTTTGTAGTATATTTTATTTTGGTTTTCTATTCTTGTCTGTTTGCTGCATGTCAAAGTTGTGCTTGGGCCGTTCTTTCTGTTCTTAGTAGTATTGTTATGTTATGTGTGTTTTTCGTCAGAGTCAAATTATAACCAAGTTTGTGTACTGTATGCTAAACTGTGAGTTGTTTGAACGTTGTTTTGTTTTATATTGTTTCACAGAGAAATATTGTGCCTCAGCTATGGCAAATTCTAAGGGGTCAACTAACGTTAGAAATTTGACGTATTCTGGAAAACATGCTTTACTTCCTCCTAAAAGTCCATTTCCTAGTGTTTCGCCATCATATGCTGATTATGTTCTTAGTCCTGCAATTGGGTCCAAGGCTGTTCAGAAACCCAGGGAGAAAAATACTCACCACCAGCGAACGTCCTCAGAGAGCCTTCTTACAGAGGAACAACCTTCTTGGCTTGATGATCTCCTTAATGAACCGGAGACACCTGTACGCAGAGGAGGCCATCGACGTTCATCAAGTGACTCTTTTGCATATGTAGATGCGTTTAATGCTTCAAACATTGATTATGCAGCTCAGGATGATTACAAATACAATAATATGATCACAGCACCCTCTTGGGGATCTCAAGATTTTGATCATCATAAAGATCTGCGACATGCTTCATTCTATGCAGAAATGAACATGGCAAAACAGAAGAATAGAGCATGGGAGCCTTCTTTAAGTGTTGTAAATAACCCAAGTGGTCTTCCTTGTGTCAAGGATAACATTGTTCGTCAGGGTTCAGGATCGTTTTGCATGCCACAGGAAGCAGATGGCCTTCAATCTACTACAAGCGAAAAACATGATGTAGTTGAAACTGGTTCACATGATCCAAAACCGTATGAGAAAAGAAATAGTTCTACCACGAAGCCGTCTTCATCAGAGACTGATACCAAACGTGCTAAACAGTATGTATCATTGTCTTTGTTTCTGTTTGTTTGTTTGTTTGGTTTTTTTTTTTTTTTTTTTTGTTAGTTTTTTTATTTTTTTATTTTTGGTTGTTGATGAAATGCTTCTTATCTTATCTGTGCATATTGTTGCTGCTAACATAAAAGTCCAATAATTGATCATGGACTTTGATCCTTTTTTTTTTTGAGATTCTAGTCTAGGGAACATGCTTAACAGCAACTGTAACAGTAAAAACTAATAAGCATTTGCGTGCATGCTTTTTCTATACATTTGTAACTGACAAGTTATTTTATTTTATGGGTAGCAATTTAAGATTATTTAGTATTTGTTTATAGTGCTATATAATTATTCACAAACGTAGCTCTAGAAACTGAAAAGGATCAGTTGCTTAATCAAATGCAAAATGAAAAGGGAAATTGGCGTTAAACTAGCACAAAAAAATTTAGCATTATTTAATTTTAGTTTATAGTGCTACATATTCAAAAATGCAGCTCTAGAAACTAGAAAGGATCACTTGCTTAATCAAATAAAAACTGAAAGGGGAAAATTGGCGTTAAACTAGCATAAAAAAAATTTAAGATCTTCAGAAAGGGGTTGAAGTGATTTACGTAATGTGTTTTTGTAATGAGCCATTGGCTAAATAATTTAGATACTAAGGAGACTGCTGCCCTATAGCTAGTACCCAATTACCAAATTATATATTTTTTTTCACATATTATTACTTTGTACTTTCTTGTCCTTCTGGTGTGTTATGTTAATGGTAAAATGGCATCATATACATTAAAATTCTATTGCCTATTTGAAAAATTGAAACGTGAGCGCTAATGTTCAGGAGCAAGATTGAATTGAATGCTAAGTTGATAAAATGATTTATATTGTTGCAGGCAATTTGCGCAGCGTTCACGGGTCCGTAAACTTCAGTACATAGCTGAACTAGAAAGAAATGTACAAGCTTTACAGGCAAGTATCAGCCATGGCTAGAAAAATAATGTGGTTTAGTCTGGAATTGAAATCTGGATTTATAATTAATGAAGAATTTTTCAGTTTATCCTTGGACTGGTCCTTGGCTGCTGTACCTTGTGACAATTTTTCTTTTTCCCTTTCATAGTAAATTTTCTCTTTATCAATGCATAAGTTCTTACAAAATAGTTATTTTATATACATCTGTCACCTTACAGGCAGAAGGGGCTGAAGTCTCAGCAGAACTTGAATTTCTCAACCAGCAGAATCTTATACTAAGCATGGAGAACAAAGCTCTCAAGCAGCGGTTAGAAAACTTGGCACAAGAGCAACTTATTAAACGTTGTAAGTTTCATTAGTTGACTGTCAGCATCTTGATAACTTGTGCAGCCGCCTGCTCTATTTTTATATTTATCTTTCTTGATCTCATTTGGTTACTTCAACATTTCAAAAGGCTTTCATTTACTAGCGGCTTTTTAAATGGAAAGCCCAAATTTGGTTTGACAGTGATTGGAAAACTACTCATGACTAGGAGGGAAGTGTGTGCAGATACTGCTCAAGGATGTTTGGAAATTCAAAAGTGAATTTTGAAAACTAGTGAAGTCTAAGAAAAGTCATGGAAAATTTTGCTGTTTAGATATTTGATGCAGTTCTTAGAAGCTGGGTGGAAGGGATTTTAAGACAAAAACTTAAAACATATGTTCAATACACCCTACATTTATGAATAGAGCTTGCCAACACTTCTTCTTTGGATGTCCTTTGTTAAAAAAAAAAAATCATTTTAGATTATTTTTTTGGAGATTCAAAAGCATTTTCTTAGATGAGTGAACCTTTAACAAAAGTAGAAGTGAGCATGTATCTGGGTCAATTTTACACCCTTAGTTCCAGTTATTGTAGCGTAATTTGGATCATTGTTATGGATTTCTGGTTTGGATGATGTAGATTATGATTATAGATCGTTTTAAATTGAGTTATTGGGTGCTGAGGCGGGGACAAGCCTCTAGGTGTTTTTAGGTGTAAGCCTCAAAATGAAATAGTAAAATATTTATGGTTTTTTCTTTACATTTTCTTTTAGCTTCTAAGGTTTGCCTTGGTTATCTGATTGGTTTCCTTTTCAAAAAATGGCTCAAACTAAAATCATACAATAATTTTATGGTTTTATTGATGTTTTCTTCTAGGTTCTAGGGTTTGCATTTGTTTTCTGATGGGTTTTCTCTTTTAGAAATGAGGGAGTTTGGGTTTAAGAACTGATGGGGTTTATTGGACACGTTTGGGCTTTATTAATTGAACTGATGGGGTGTGTGTATATATAGGGCTATTAACACTAATAGCCCTTAGACTGTAGGGTCTCTTACATTTTACCTTTGAACTTTAAAAATCACCTTTTTGCCCCCTGAACTTTCAATGCTTCTCATTTTGCTCCTTGAACTTTTAAAGTTCCCCACTTTGCTCCCTAAACTTTTAAAGTTCCCCACTTTGCTCCCTAAACCTCTAATTTTCCGTTCAAATAGACGGAATTAAGCCTATATAAGGGCAAAAACGAGATTTTATCACTTTCAAGTTTTATTTTACGTTTACACTCTCAATTTTGAAGGGTTCGTATGCATGCCTTCTCATCTTTAAAGGGGATGGGTCTCTCTATTACAGTAGCTTAGTGTGGTTTCTGTTTGTGTTTGTTTTCAGTGACTGAGCTTCCTTGTGTTGTTACTATGATTCCACCTTCCTTTTTGTTTAGAAAACATCTTGTCCTCTATTGTTTCTTTTAACTTTTCATTTAATCATTAATAAAAGTTTAGTTTCTAGTTTCAAAAAAAAAAAAAAAAAAAAAAGACAAATAAATATAAGTTTAGTTTCTTATATAAAAATGGCTTCTCATCTTTAATATGTAACTCTCATTTAATAAGTCGATATTGGTCCTTAATGTCTCTTCATCTTTAATGCGTAACTCATCTTTTTTATTATTCAAATTTAAATGTTGGCGAACAATAAAGACCTATTAAATGAGTTACATGTTAAAGATGAGAAGAAATGTACAGACAAATTCTTTCTAAAGAAGAGTTCAGATTAAAAAAAAAAAAGCTTTAAGTGAGTATAAATATGAAACAAAACTTGAGAGTCATAAAATCTTATTTTTGTCCTTACAGGTGATCCATGTGCAAGTCATGTGGGCTTAATTTTGTCTTTTTTTTTTTAGTGGAAAAACCTTGTTTATTGATTAAATAGAATCAATAAAATACACGAAAAAGAGGAGGAGGATCCTCTAGGGAACAAGAAAAAAGAAAATAGAAATAAAAAAAGGAACAAAAATGCAACAGCAAAACCGAAAAATTTAAGCCGAAGGACCCAATACATCTCTCCAATCTCTGACTAATAAGAAAAAAGGATAGCCCCTAAATGCTTTGTCTGTAGAAGCCCACAAAGAAGCAGAAAATTTTGCTTTCTCAAAAATATCTTCCATTGCCAACTCTATGTCCTCGAAAATTCTTGCATTTCTCTCCATCCAGATTGTCCACAGCAATGCCAAGCCTACGCAATTCCACCAAACTTTAGCTTTCCTATTAAAACCAAAACCCACAGTGGCCTCCACCAATAATGATTTACAGTGAGCCAGGAAAACCTAGGTAGGATCTGCTTCCTTGAACACCTTGAGCCACAAAATCCTTGCAACTTGACAATGCAAAAGAATATGGTCTATTGACTCCCCATCCATTCTACACAAGACACACCAAGCTGGAGAAATAGACAAATGAGGTTTTTTCTTTTGGACCCTATCACAAGTATTTATTTTCCCATGAAATACAAGCCAGGCGAAAACTTTAATTCTATGTGGGTTTAATCCTGTCTATTTGAATGGAAAATCAAAAGTTCAGAGGATAAAGTGAGAAGCTTTGAAAGTTTAAAGGGCAAAGTGGTGATTTTTAAGTTTAAGAGGTAAAGTGAAGAGCTTTGAAAGTTTAGGGTGTAAAAAGGTGATTTTTAAAGTTCAAAGGACAAAGTGAGAGAGATTTCAAAGTTTAGGGGCCAGGTGTTAATAACTCTATATATACATATATAATGTTTGGGCTTGGCTTGTTTAGTTGTTTAGGCCCAAAACCAAACAAATTCTGAGGCTTAGCCTCAAGGCCCACCTCACTTACAGGAGGCTTAATCCAATTGAGGCTTAAGCCTCATGGCAATTTTTTTACCGCCTCATTTTGAGGCGCGCCTCATGTTGCACAATTTTAAACATGTGTTACAGAATTATGGTATGTTAATTACCTCTTGCAATAAAATTTGTGATTTTATTTTTTTATTAGTATTTTTTTTGGAGGGCATGCTTGACTGTTTTTGGTTATAATATTTGTGTTCTAGAACAGCTAAAAGGCATTATATTTTCATATAAAATGCTGTGGGCCATCTGAAAGATATTCCAATATTTCTAGAGATTATTTTCCTTATAGATGAATTGGCCTTGTCTATATTATTTTTAGTGAGACTGACAAATGAACAGAATAAACAGGCCATGCCTTAAAGAAAGACTGATACGCCATTTTTCCAAAGAACAGTTTTCTTTTTCAAAATTTTTCAACATCGAAAGATGACTGAAGATATTTTTGGTCATGTTAACCATGTTCAGTGGAGCATGAAGTTCTGGAGAGGGAGATTGGCAGGCTAAGAGCCTTGTATCAGCCGCAACAGCAGCCACAGCCGCCACAACAACCATCTTCTAGCCATAGGCGCTCTAACAGCCGAGACCTCGATTCCCAATTCTCAAATCTCTCTTTGAAACACAAGGATGCAAATTCAGGTCGTGATTCCATGACTGGTCAACTTCGTATTTAAATGTAGGTCGAGTGTGGCCTGCCACTTCTCTCATTTGATTGACATTGGCACATCTAACCATAATTGTTGCTTCCCTTGTAAGGGATAAAGCTGAGCTCGCCTAGCTTGCTGCCCTCTTTTTGGCCATTTTGTTCATTTTGATTTTCACTGTTTCACGCTCTTCGGTTACCTTACAATCTTCATGTGCACCTGGTAGTCGCTGCCCGAGACTTGTTCAATTTCAGGCAGGCAGCTTACCGGAGGTGGTAACTCAGAACAGCTTCCAGTCTTTGTTGTATGGTTAAGTAATCATAATTGATAAATTCATAAAATGTTGTATGCTCCATTTTTTCTTTATTCACTAAAAAATGTCCACCGAGTGGGAGGATTCTTAGAGCTCTTGGATGCCCTTTACTTGTAATGCATTATGCTGTGACATTGTCTTCTTGTAAAACTTGTCTAGTGAAATCCATTGTGTTTTAATTCAGCAAAAAAGGAATATTTCATCTCAGATTTTGCTAGCTGTTGGTTTGACCCTTTCGCTATTTTCCGGAACTAGGCGACTGGCCAACTACTGCTGTTTTCAGTCATGATTGTGTGGGCAAAATTCTTTGTAAACCGATTTATGTAATTTCTTTTATATTTTTATCCCCTGTGCTGATAAGATCATTCCAAATGCTTGCTTTCGCGGAGAACAGGGAGAATGAACATATTAACGACTAAATTGCACTGGAGCACTTATTTAACTAATAAACCTATATTTACTTCGTGCATCACAATTTCCCTGAATTGGATATGAATTTTCTATGGGTAGCAATTTTGGTCGTGACCGTGTCAACTAATTTTTTCATGTTGGGTTTGAGTCAATCCAATCCACGAGTCATTCATTCACTAAAAGGCACTCAGATCCCTACTGCTCACAACCAATATAAGCAATACAGTGTTATTTTGTCTACTTAATTTGCTTATCTATTTTGTGAATTTAGATCATAAATATTGTATCTGCATTTTATTTGAAGTAAATTTGTTAAATTACCCTCTTAAAAATAATTTTCCATATTCTAAATATAAAATCTAATAAACCAAGTCAATCCGTGTCAATTTTTGTCGATCATATCATTGATTTCGGGCGAGTTCGAGTCTTGTTCTTCTGTCAAATCCAAATAGCACCCCCTTATGCAAATATGGCAGCAAAAACAAGCAGCCAACATTCCATCAAATTAACATATTATTGCATGTATCTGCAAATGTGGCAGTACAAGAAATTTGAATACCCAATGAGTTCAATTATGTCTGTGAGAACTTCATTGTGAGTACAAACAATGAGAGGAAGGTGAATAAAGGCCTCGTTGCAATGGATCTATGAGCTCTGTTGGGAAGCCTTGGGTATTCATCTGGGGGTGGCATGACACACTCATCACCATTGAAGGAGATTTTCCTTGGAAAAGCCCATCCTTCTTTGAATGTGAAAATACTTGGATCCTTGTGTAGTAGCATCTCTGTTTGTACATTACCGCTCTCCCCAGATTTCAGCAACATGTCGTTGTAATTTTGAATCCCCCAGAACATTCCTGTGTCATCTGAAAAGAGAGAATATATCAGCTCAAAGTTAAAACTCGTACTGGGAAATTGGATTTCTATAGACAGCGGGGGATTTTCTCCCAATAGGTAGATTTTTTTTGTTTTTGTGAAGCATATATGTAGATTTATGTGAATATTAAATTATAATTGAACTTACAATAAAAAATAACAAAAAAGTGGCTTTACAGCGAGAGAGGCTGGAGGGGGACTCACTTCTAAAAACTCTCAAGGAGATCCAACCCTATACTTGGAATAACAACCCAACACCTCTCTAGGTTAGGCTTTGTTTATTTAACTGATCACATATTGTTTTCACTTTTAGAGCTTCAACGTGAGAGAAAATAAGAGTGATCCTTAGGCTTTTAGACTTAACTCTCAACCCTATTTTATCTTAGTGGATTCGATCAATTCGGAGTAAGTTTGAGAAGCTGAATGTGGAGTTTGCAATACGTCAGTTGGACAGAAGGCAAGATGAAGACTTCGAGTAGGACGGGGAGACCAAAGGTGAGTTAGAAGGAGATATCGTGGGTTGAGCATTGGTGTAAATTTTTTTTAATCCCAATCACTTGTTGTTCTTTTAATTTGGTGCTATTAGTATCCATGTTTTTTCCTACAAGGGTTTTTGACCGCGCTAAATAACCATGTAGTTGTGTTATTTAATTTTCTATTTAATGACATCTGCAGCAATTTTTGGTTATTGTTCTAACAGGATGTCACCGAGGAGCTATATGCGCATGGAAAATTATTTCATAGTTTGTCAGGTCTAACAGTTTCAAAGTAAAAAAAAAGAAGTGCGTTTTTGTTTTTGAACTTACTGATGTTTCCATAATGATTGAGGCCTCTGTAGTTGAAGCTAAAAACCTGAGTCACATTTCTCAAGTTGGGGTGTAGAGCCACCAAGTTCCATTGAGAATAGTTCTTAACATAGTTGAGATTTGTGATCGTGATCTTGACCCTCCAATACTGTCTGTAGTTTTGTTTAACATGCCAGTGAACCCTAATGGGACACATGTGCTGGGAGCACCTCACTAAAGATGGTGCTGCTTCATCTTCCTTCTCTGTGTCATGTATGAGTGGAAGTTCCAAGAGAGGAGTTTTACCAGGCCTGCAAATTTTCACAGAAAAGAGTTAAAAGTAACTGCAAAATTGTTTTCATCCTCACGGGGCTAAAACCCATTTATCAGAAAATAGTGAGTCACAGTCTACTGTGTAGTGTAGCTTTTAAACGAAGACTCATTATTTCGTAAGTAGCGAGGTTTTAACCCTATATAATTATAGAAGAGTGCTTAAGGTAACAACAAATTTACCACAAATTTCCACGCATCAATTCTTAAAAGGTTTTATAAAGCATAAGTTGTTGTAAAGATAAAATAGTAGGATTTAAAAGTTAAGTTTGGTGTCCAACTTGTAAATGACCAAAAGTTTGGAGTTTCTTTGTGCCAGAAATTCTTTATATAAAATGTTAAGGTTTCATAGGATAAGCATGCTACTACTACAATTAATCTTAAAAATTTATTTTGGAGGCTGGGAATCAAAATTACCAAAAACATCAATTTCAGATATTAATTGCCTTTAAGAACTGAAGTATCACTTTTTTAAAAAATTCATAGTGCCAAAAACTCTACATTATTTCTTTATTTGCAAATGAACAAAAAACAGGTAGAAAGGGCCAGAAACAACAAAAGTTCTTGACTAGATCAACTAAAATGAAACTTTCTAAAAAGAACTTGGAGGTCTTACTTTACACACTTTGCTCCAGGCAATCCTTGGCAGTTACAGCTGCATTTTGGGCAAGAGACAATGGTTTTATTGTAAAAAGCAGACAAGGAGACACAACATTTTGGGGCATTTGATGCTCGATATTGAGAGTAGAGACAGTCTACATTCCAAGTTGCTGGAACAAATTCACAATTAAACACATGTTAGAGAAAGACATCCCCACTACATTTTCTCTATCAGGACTGTATTTTTAGCCCCTTTGGAAAATAAGTTTGAACTAAAAAAATTAAGTATATACTATAACAATTTAAATTTTGTGAAGAAAAACAATGCAATAAAACCAGTTTAAACTCATTTCCCAAACGCCTGAAAACTAAACTACCAGCTATGTAAATGGAAAATCTCCCAAAACAAAAAACAATGCATGAACTTAAATTTCCTGGGTCCTTGTTCTTATCTTGATAAACAAGGAAAAAAATGACAACATTTTCCAGAAAACGTTATGCTATTATGCTTCAAAATACTTGGTAAGTTTTGACTTGACTTGATAATTTTTGTGAACACAAAAGGATAAAAGCATAAATGTTACCAAGCAAGGCTCTAGTTCACTAGAACATGTACTCACCAAGGGCTTGTGTATATCTCCGGCCGCCATCCTGTCGAAACTTCGACGGCGAGACCTCAAATGGCTGTCCGCAGGTATAACCGGGCAATCCAAGAGTGAAATTTTCAGGCATATTCATATCCGTAGCATTGTTGCTGACAGCTCCAACACTCATTTGAAAAGAGGACACATAGTTTTTGGGGTCTTGAACAAGTGACCCCAAAACCCCTCCTTTGCAACAGTTGGAGACCTGCTTGTTATAAGGAGCTCCCGGCATGAGATCAACAATTTGTGGCTGCCTCTCGCAGCAATGAGGGAGTTGTCCGCTGCGTCGGAAGCTCAAGCAGTTCCCTTGCTCGGTGGCTTCGGCGCCCCACATGTTCCATATGACCTCGTCGCCTCTCCATGCCCAACCAACTTTCCAGCCAGGCTTTTCTACATGGCGGAACAATTGGTTGTTGCGTATTGATACTGTTATCTGAGGAATTTAGTTGGAAGTTCTTTGAATGTTAAAGAAGGGAAAAAGAATAAAACCAAGTTACTCAAGGACAAAGCTTTATATTCAAGGAATACCTCTATATCATTAAGGAAAATAGGGAGGCTTTTGTGATAAACAGATAAAGTATCAAAATAATTACCCTAATTTTCGTATGACAAAATTTTGTACTTTTAGATCATATCAAAATATATATAATTAAAAAATATGACCGAAAAAAATTTAACACTGATTTGCACTCTACTAGTAGAATATTTTGTATCCTACTCGAGAATTCATTTAAGAATTAGATCATTTCACTATCTCTTAAGTTAAAAATAGTCTTCATATCTAATAGTTTAAAGATTAATTTGATGTTTATAAAAAAAATAATAAAAAAGTTGATATTGTGAAAAATTTAGTGACCTTTAAATAGTTACTCTCACCCGACACTGGAGTATGTGAGAGTATAGTTTTCTATAGTATATGTAAGATGTTCAGTTAACCATGCATACACTTATCGAGGTAAGAGTACTTGAAGGCATAACCCAATGCTAAATTCACACCAACTGCACTATAATGTGTAGATTTCGAATTATGTATCCTAAATTCGAGGGAAAAAAAGGAGAAGAAAGAAACCTTATCGGTTTAAGACAACAAAGGATGAAGATATTTTTTGTGAAGAAGATATTTGCAAGTACACCTTTGTATGGTAAATTAATATGTGACAACAACAGCCCTCTTTAAATTTTCTTAATGTTGTTTATAACTTTTACCTAATAACATGTATGATATATAAGCAGACAGAAAAGGACGGAGCCAACCATTGGAAATTTTTTTCCAGACTTTTTTTCTTTTTAATTTTGTATATGATTTTTTATAAATTTGTATTTTCCCTCTAAAATCGTATTCTCGCCTCTTCATTCAAAATTCTACGTTTCTTTACTTGCTCCACCATATTAGTTCTATAATGTTCGTGCCCATGGACTAATTTTTATGATTCTGCCTTTGGAGACATCCACATATCTTTTGATAAAAAAAAAGAAGAGGAAGGCAAGGACCAACTTGCCTCACCTATCCTTACTTAAAAAAAAAAAAGATTCTTGAGAAAGTAACGTTGATATCCTACCAGAATTCTTAACGTAAAACAATTATATAACTAATTCTTTTTTGGGCCAATAATAAATGGCGTTCATGTTGATTGGGCAAATGGACCAACGTATATAGAGCTCAGAGCTGTCAGCCTGTCACACTTACGTTCCATGCAAAAATCAGACAAACAAACGCAAAATGCATGTCTCTTCATAACCCAAAATAAACAAACAATTCAAATTAATGCAAAAGACAGTCTTAGTCTAAAAAATTATGCAACGAAAAAATAAAAGACAAATCTTGCCAATAAGCTACCATTGAAATTTGATGGGGGCGTTTGAATACTTCAAGAATTATGCAATAGCTTAAAATTTTGTCACTTTGACAAGCAATTTAAGTAATCACAAAAAATCTAATGGATTGGGGAAAAACAGAAAAGAAGAAACGCATTTCATATAAAGTCACAATATAGTCATGACAAGAAGAAGAAGAAGAAGAAGAAGAAGAAGAAGAAGAAGAAGTCATTATATAATGTGTCTACATATATACTGGACCCGTTTCAGATCAAAGTTCTTGTCAATAAGGGTTTTGCAACAACTATGAGAACCCCAAGAAACTCCTTATAATATAGATAATCAGAATAAGAATTTGATGCCCATAAAAAAAAAAGAATAAGAATTTGATAAGAAAAGGGAAAAATATGAATAAAATAAGAATTTGAAAAACTCACATCAAAAAGATTGCCAGTTTGAAGAATAAAATCCCACGTGATGGTCATGTTGCCATAAGGATCCAAGGGATCATACCCATCTGCATTTCAATTATAAAACTTACAAGGTAAGCAAAATAGAGTCAGAAAATCTAATGATTTTAGACATTTTTCATACGAAAATTGAAAAGTCCTTAATTGACCAAAGAAACGAATTAAGAAGCAGTGCAATACTTACAGGAAGGTGATGATAAGGAGGTGATGAGAGAGAAGAATAATATGAAAATGACTATGCCCATTGGATTTTTTTTTTTTTGATCAGCAAAGGGGTTACTTTTAAATAACCAGTTAGGATTGGTTCTCTTGTCCCAACTCAATTTCCCAATTTTATGTTCCGTCAGGATCTTTTTGTAGATTCCAAACGAGGTACTCGTCTGAGGGCATGAAGGCACTACTAATCCTCTTTTTCCAGAGAATTTCCAAGGAAAAAAAAATAAAGTTTTGCTACTTGTCTCAAGGCAATAAACTTACGTAACATCTCGTTTGGAAGAAAAGAAAATTTTGATAGAAGTTTATAATGTGGTATTCACTCTCAGTATATATGCAAGTACAAACATATATATCATATCTGAGAAGGAAACTAGAAGAGGAAAAAGTAGCAGAAACGGAAGTCAGAGAAAGGGATATATTTGGATTGTAATTACACTTCGAACAGAAAATTAGGGAGTCCCATAAATCTCTCTTTCTAATGACATATATGGAAAATTAAGTGAATTGACGTTATGAAAGAGTTTATTTGGTTCAGTTTTGTATTTGTTTACAACTATCTGAGACTGAGATTTGTCTTTTCTGGGATGTCTAGGTTAATAAATTGCATGCATGTGTTACATTTGAGTGTCAGTTTATTTTTATTTTTATTTTTTTAATAACTGCGAACAGAAATATTTTGTGTACTTGATGTTCAAGGTGTTCAGTGATCCGTGGCATTCGGCAGCCATTCTGGGCAGTCAGTTATTTTCTTCATTTACATCTATTTATTTCATGTTTGAATGCGGATCCTTCTACTGTAGGCCTACATACATGTAATGTGTTTGTCTAACTATTAGATCTAGTTAAAATTATAATAAAACAAAAGGTTAATGAGATGTGTAATTTTTTTTATTTGTAAAATTAAAATATGTCTTCAGTTTATGAATATTTTTTATATGTCTCAATATATATTTATAAAGACATGAATAACCTTAATAATAATATTGATAGTTTTAATTTATTTTTTATAATAATGATAATATATTGCGTTTATTACATCCAACAAATTATGATATCATTATATATATTTTAAAAAAACTCTTAAATTAAGATGTTTGTTACTTAAATTTAAATTAATATTCAAAATTACGTTTTTAAAATTCACTTAGCTGATATTCTTTCCTTATTACATGTCATTAAAATAGTAGCAATAAATTATATGACTAATTATTATGTATTATTAAAATACGAGCAATACATTATATGATTATTGTCACGCATCATTAAATATTACATGTTTGTTTTTTTTTTCAATAATTTATCTATTCAAAAAATAAGTAAATTTGTTATAAACATAAATACATGACAATATTTATTTAGAGGGTATTTAGGATTCCTAATATATGTAATTTAAAAAAAAGGACATACAAGTGATATGTGTACAATAAAGTGAAATATTAATTTGAGCTAGATTGTGCAATTTTTACTAAAATAGAAGGGAGGTGTTGGGGTCTAATTTTGAAAGGCCCAAATCGAAATCCTGATCTCTAGTTGAAGTGAATTCGCAGACCAAGTTATGTATCGAGTCATAAGAACCCAATTGTATTAATGGTACCCAGTGCTTGTTGCGCTCGCTCCGGGCGATCGAGGCCTCTGAATTTGCACATCCTAGTTGTATTGTCACATGTCCAGCTCTGTAGTCATTGTAGTCGATGCCCTCAATTTGTCTAGAAGGTTCATTGAGATTGACCTAATAACCGTTGAGGGAGTTAACATTCACAAAATGGGAAGTTACACAAGCTAAGATGGATCGAAACATGAGACTAGTTATCTCGTAACACATATCCCACTCTTCTTTCAACCGCTTTAGTATACTATCCTTTGCACAAGAAAAACTGTGTGTTTGTTTAGCCTCTACAAATAGGCTGAGAGATCCCCTATTTAGAAGTTACCTATTTTCAGGAAGATATATGCATACTCAGTCACATAGTAAAGAAGGCACTGGCCTTTCTTTAAATTTCCAAAAATTGTTATTGTACTTGTATCATTTTATCAATAAGATAATGAAGAAACCTCAGATATAGCTTAGATTAAGTAAGCACTCTATATCCTTGTGTTGTGTTTTTATTTAGCATTTTCGTTTCTCTGTTTATGCTATAATTATGGTTATTTTCAGTAACTAAAGTTTTTATCTGTTTGATTTAGAGTTAGAAGCTCGCTTAGGACCTAATAACGATGATCAAGGACCCAAATTACTTTAACTAGTTATTCGCAAAAGTCTAGCTTGATTTAATTTAATTGTAGATCGATGTCTATAGTATGCAAAATAGACAATTTTTTATACAAATCCTACAGCTAAAAACAAAAACCTGCCAGAAATTTGTGTTGGGTTTGGTGCCCTAAAAGCTGTGACATTGTACATTTTGATGATAAATAAATAAAGTGACATTTATAATTATTTTGGTTATGTGTTATGAATACATTTATAAACATCAAGAAAATTTTATGATTATTTATGTGACTATAAATTTAGCATATAAG